>JASANB010000528.1:0-164165 GCA_030248155.1 Sabatieria punctata | reverse complement strand
CATGGCCATATATGGTATTATATATATATTATATGGTATCACCACAGTCGCCGAACGTAGGGGCACCATTATATGGTACCGGCACCTTATATGGTGTCGGTACCATAAACGGCGTTAAGTGCCTGACTGTAGTAAGCATACATGTAACAGGGGGGTCCTGCCCCCCACCCGACTTAGGCCAGACCCCCCCAGACGGGGACCCCCCCGCCCCCCCCCGAGACGATTTCACCGACCCCCCCTCCGATTTTTCTGGCAAGTAAATTTTCAAGCAAATTTTTGCAATTTTTTACAATTTCACACACAAAAATTGCGAAAATCGCCTGCAAAACAGCACTTTTTAGCTGTAACAGCCCAAATTGGCGATTTTTGGCAATTTTTAGCCAAAAAATTGCGATTTTTTCGATTTTTGAGCGTTTTTTAGTGCCCACCCCCCTCCCCCAAAATTTTGGCTCAGACCCCCCCGGCCGGCGCCAGACCCCCCCAACCCCCCTCCCCCATCCGGCGGATGACCTGTTACATGTATGGTAGTAAGTATTTTTTTCAGCAATTTTTACAATTTTTTAAGATACTTTATGAGATATAAAATATAAAATTGCTAAAATCGCCTCAAAAGAGCACTTTTTAGCTGTATTTGAGCCCAAATTATAGTAGATTTTAGTGCTTTTTAGCCTTTTTAGTGTGCCCAGAATTTGGGCTCTGTCCCTCACCGCCGGCCGCTTACCGGACTCCCCAACCCCCTCCCGAAGGGACAAATTTTTGCTTTTTAAGGCAAAATAGGTTATTTTTCTTTTTGTGGGACCTATCGAGACGACCTACAGGCCCCTCCGGATTTTTTTCCGCAAAATGCGCTATTTTACGTGCGTCTCTACCTAGGTATGGGTTCTATATATTAGAGTGCACTGTGATTGCAAGCGATGTTTACGTCCGAACTAATGGGAGTTTAGAGCCAGTAACATGTCCGATGACAGCAGAGAAAGGAGTGGACGACTTGTCGATGGGTGAATTTTACGTGGGTAATGGCAGAGGAGGCAAAGCAATGGCGTCTCTGCCTGAAATCGCAAAACCTCTCGCAGACGAATCGAAACCGTCGGCTGCCGAGGTGGAAATGTTTGCCGACGCTCCTAAGCCTTTCAAAACACGCGACGGATTTTTCACTTGCAAGTGCCTGTTTGATTTCTTAGGCCCAGCCAACTAGAGATAGGCCTAGACTAAGCATCAGACCTGACAGACCTTCACCCACTGGGAAGCATACATGGGCTGAGGGGTCTGCAGATCGTGCTTTGAACTCAACCATCTGATGCAGACTTAGTTTTGCTAACAGGCATACATTGGCCGGAAAAGTCCCGAGTGAGTCGGGAGGTTTTGGGGTCATGGGGTCCAAAAATCGCCTATTTTACCTTAAAAACGAAACATTTTTCCCTCTCTCAGGAGGCGAGTATGGTAGGCCGAGGGGAGAGGGGAGGGTAAACCCCCTGACCCCCGGCCTATGTATACTAACAAGCCTACCCACTCAAAAAGTAAGCCGCGATTCCAATTCTGTGTGCTTTCTGAAACAATAGGCGCCGTAAACTCTGCAAGCCCTGTAAATCTGTGTTTGTATGCTGGGCTCAGTTTCTCAGGCAGGTAAACAATGTGGTTTAGTTTGCCAGTGGCAACTGCCTTCTATGGTCAAATAATTGGTAGAGGTGGCGAAACAAAGCGTCGAATTGAAGCCGAAACACAGTGTAGAATATTCATTCCTAACAGAGGTCAGCTGGGAACTGTCGGTATGCTTTGTGCTTTCTCTTTCCTTACGTCAGCCATCGAGTGGGGTCTAAACATACATGTAACAGGACAGGGGGGTCTCTGGCAAGTAAATTTTCGAGCAAATTTTTGCAATTTTTTACAATTTCACACACAAAAATTGCCAAAATCGCCTGCAAAACAGCACTTTTTAGCTGTATTTCATCCCAAATTTGCGATTTTTGGCAATTTTTAGCCAAGAAATTGCGATTTTTTCGATTTTTGAGCGTTTTTTAGTGCCCACCCCCTCCCCCAAAATTTTGGCTCAGATCCTCCCCTCCCCCCATCGGCGCATGACCTGTTACATGTATGGGTCTAAACAGTGTTCCGTACTAAACTAAGAGCATCTAAATAAATACTAATTAAAGTACGTTTTAGCTAAACATAGCTGGACTGTAAATATCTGATTTACGATCAATTTCTGGCTGGTTAAAAATGACAGAAAAGTGCTTTGCTCCCAAAAATCGGAGGGGTAGACGGAAGCGATTAGAGCTTTCTGTGCGACCCTTACTTGCTTGACTGTTCAGACGTGGTATCAGTGAGCAGAGCCAACGTGCTGACCTGTCGCAATCGGTTATTGCTGATGGTGGGGGCGGCTCGAGACCGTCAGCCATTCACTCACTTCATTTCTGTTCCGTTGTCTTCCAGTTCTGTGCGAACTAAATTCTTAGAATTCAAAGACGCCGTTATGTGGCAGTTCAAAAAGGTTTGTTTTTAATGGCCGCAGCTATTCCGATATAGTCTCAGTTCTGCTTTCCAGTGTCGCGGAATAGACGAATCGGTTTTCCAAGAGCCGCATCGACTGCATTTAACAGTAGGAATGATGTGTTTGTTGAACGAGGCCGAGCGTCAGTCTATCCGATCTGACTTCGAAAAATGCGTTCTTGAATCTTGGAAGTTAGTTTGAGTAGTCAGCGCCAGGGAGTAAACAGCTTTCCTGTTTTTAGGAGATTTTGTACCTCCGGAAAGCTGAGAGTGTCTTTAATGGGTTTGGAGTACATGAACGATGACCCGGCCGAAGTTGACGTTCTCTACGCAAAAGTGGTTCGACCCGGGGGACACGCAGCCTCAACGTGCGTCTCTCTGTCTGCCGACTTCTGCATTTCCAGCAGATTCTGTTTTTTAGATTGCAAAAGTTCGTCGACGCCGTGTCGTCACAGATGGCTCAGACAGGTTTGATGCCTCGTAGACAGTTCGAAGGACGTCAGTCTGTCAAGTTGCACGTAACTCTGATGAACTCCAGGTTCCGGAGAACGCGACAAACCGAGCAGGCAAACTTTGAAACTTTTTTCCTGCACACGATTTAGCAGAGCTAGTCTCGTGAAAAACACGAATGTCGCGTGAGGATAAAACAGTGAGAGGACTGTTACAGTGGTGAACAAGACTAGCACAAAGATTTGTCATAGAATGCTTTCAGCCGAGATTTAAAAACAGACAAAAATAGACTGGTTCCAAGCAGTTCGGATTTATAAACGCAGATAATTGGTTTCATACGTTTTTGGTTGACCCTTTCAAAAGCGGGCGAGAACTCGCCTTTCTGCTAATCTACCTACTGGCTAAACAGTGCATTGGATTTAGGGAGCTGACGATCAAGACTTGGGTGATGATTTTTCTTCTAAAAAGCCAAGAGATTCGTTCGACGCTAGTGGAATTCTGAAAGAGATGGGTGATTTTGAGTTTGGCGAGCTGCAGGTGAAAGAAGTTCATATCTCGCTGCTGCACGGAGGTGGCAAAGCCAAGTCCGACTACTATCCGTCCACTGCCGTGGTTTCTTTGTCTGACCGCTCTGTCTAGACGGTCTTTGATATTTCACTTGTTTATACAGTCAGTACTTACTGCGCCTGCAGAATAAAGATTTATAGACTAACAGATAGGCGATTCTAATGGTCTGTACACTTGGTTTAGTCCACCGTGTGTATCTTTTTGGTCAACCGTTCCTTTTTCTTATGCAATTTAGTGAGCGACCGTCAACGTGATATGGCGGGACCACCACCTATGATGGCACAACGTAAGCTGTTTTGTTTGAGCAGTTCAGTGCGTTTCGCTAGTTGTTTTTGAGTAGTGTTAGGAATGTTCAATAAAAGTGGTAGGTAGGGCAGGCTAATGAATATGATTTCAAAGAAGCTTGCCGTGTACGGATAAATTGCTCGTAGTGGTGATGGTGGTGTGTTTTAGCTCAGATGGGTGGTCCTGGTGGATGGATGCAGGCTCCCCAAGTTCCAATTGGGTGTCCGCCTGGTCTGGAGTATCTGACCATGATTGATCAAGTGCTCTGTCATCAGGTACTTGACTCCTATTCTACTTAAGAGATCCCCTCAACCACCCGCCCGAGACAGTTTTGGGACCTCGCCATCCTGACCCAAAATTGCAAGTACTAGTAGCGGCTCCAGTATTAACAAACTGCCTCAGAAAGCACTAATTTTTAGCTTGAAAACCGAATTTGGCGTTTCCACAGCTGATAGTGAAGAGAAATCGGTGTTTTCGGAAGCACTTTTTTGTCATTTTTTTTATTGTTTTTAACTCTAAATCGCTATTTGGCAGCTTAATCATACATGTAACAGGGGGGTCTGGGGGGTCTGCCCCCACCCGACTTAGGCCAGACCCCCCCGATGCCCCCCCCCCCGAGACGATTTCGCCGCCCCCCCTCCGATTTTTCTGGCAAGTAAATTTTTGAGCAAATTTTTGCAATTTTTTACAATTTCAGACACAAAAATTGCCAAAATCGCCTGCAAAACAGCACTTTTTAGCTGTATTTCAGCCCAAATTAGCTGTTTTTAGCCCAAAAATTGCGATTTTTTCGATTTTTGAGCGTTTTTAGTGCCCTACCCCCCTCCCAAAATTTTTGCTCAGACCCCCCCCCCCCGGCCGGCGCCAGACCCCCCCCCAACCCCGCTCCCCCCATCGGCGGATGACCTGTTAAATGTTTGAGCTTAATATAGCGATTTTTAGCCTCCTTACTGAAAAAAAACTTTGCTAAAACGCATTTCCAGATGTTTTGGAGCTTTTTGAAATTTTGCACCCGCTCTGGGCGAACCTCCCTACCTCCCACGTGATGGAAACCCTCCTCCCCCTCCCCCACGCCGGCCGGGACCTGTTACATGTATGTTTGGTTGATGACAAAATCTGATCCGACGCGTATAATGTCTTGCTTTTGTGTTACAAAATCAAATAAATGTCTGCTTTCTTTCACTGAATTTGAAGTTTAGTTAAAAACAGTGTGCCTTTTAATTGATTATGTAGATAATGTGTATTTGTGGCTGTTGACAGTGCAGGGCGGAGCGGAGGTGTCTGATGTGAGCAATGGTTTGCAGGTAGTGGAGTTGTTACAAGCGTTTACTGGCTGGGAGACCAACAATAAGTACGCAATCAAGAACTCGATGGGTCAGCAGATTTACTACGCCTTCGAGGACACAGACATGTGCATGCGGATGTGTTGCGGCGCTAACAGAGAGTTCACCATACACATCGTCAACAATTTCAATCAGGTCGGTCAGCTAAAAATTTTGCAGTTCCCTGGTCTGATATGTTGTGCTGTGCCAGGAAGCGTTCAAATGAACAAATGTCTACCTACAGTCACTTTTTTGGCACATTTTGAGTTTAATCATAGAAACACTGCTGGACATAGAGTGTAGAAAGTGGCAGTTTGCGAAGCAACAACCATATACTCTACTCAGTTCAGTACAGTCGGTGGTCGAATCTGTCAGGGAAGTCCTATTTTCAAAATACTTAAAAATTTACATAATTAGCAAGTTGTAGGCAAGACTTGAGGAGGTGTTTGGCAGTGGCGCATCCAGGGGGTGCGGAAGCCCAACCAGGCCACTTTATTAAACCACTAAAACTTGTAATTTCTGTTAATTTTAAGCCTGGAATGTGTTTTAAACGCGTTTTTGAAGGCAAATTTTGCTAAATTTTCTTACCCTGGTAGGGCAGCGGCCCAAGCAGGCACTTTCAAAAATTTTACATCCCCCTTTTCCGAAATCCTGGATACGCCACTGGAATGGGTGAGTCCCAAAAGGAGATCAAAAACCTGAATTTTTGTATTAAATACAGCTAAAAAGTACTGTTTACAGGCGATTTTAGCAATTTTAGTGTCTGAAATCCTAAAAAATTTTAAAGATTTGCTCAAAAAATTACTTACCGAAAAATCGGAGGGGGTCATAGTCTCAGTAGGGAGGTCTGGCCTAAGTCGGGTGGGGTCAGACCTCCGCCCTGTTACAGGTATGCTTGAGATACGTAGTCCTCTCACTAAACCGTCCTGAGACACAGCTGTAGTAACTGGCCGATATTGCAGATAATATCGCCTTTAAATTGAAGGCAAAACAAATATTTCTGCTCAATTTTCTTGTTTCGTCTGTTTTGCTGCTGAGGCATTGTTGGTCTGAACGCTTTAATGCAGCTATAGCCGGTTCTGTTTCTATTTTAGGAAGTGATGCGCATTTTCCGTCCACTTAAGCTGTGCGCTGGCTGTTGCTGGTGTGCGGACGTCGACTGCTGTGCCCACGAAACATTCGTCGAAGCACCTCCAGGTTTATCTCCTCTCTCGCATGGTCGTTAGTTTGAGTAGATTTCGTTCCATCCCTTCTGTTGTCTGTTACGCGCTAATGGCGCTTCAGATTACCTGTTTTGTTGTTTGAAAACTTATCACAGTCGTGTTTCTCTTGACTTGGCAGCCCTTTTACACACAGTTGTTTTAGGTAAACAAATTTTTAGATAAAGCCTTTTTTAAAACAGCTTTGTTTCTTTTCTGAAGGGTCGAATTTTATTAAAAATCAATAACGAAATTAAGGAAAAAACTTGCTGACTAGCCTAAGATGCAAAAGCAGAGTATTTGTTGTAAACACCTGTATTGTCACTTTTGGTTACCTTTTGGACGACTTTCAAAATTTTTTTAAATAAAAGAAAAGCCAAATTTGTTGGTCTTCAAATAATTTTTAACAACTGTGCTTTCGCGTAATACTGAGGAGCAATTCTAACGTAGACATGTATTTAGGTAACGTGATCGGCAAAGTGCGACAGGTGGGAGCGTGTTGCACATTCGACTACGCCATACAGGATCCGCAAGGCGAGAACATTTTGATGATCGAAGGTCCCTGTCTGACCTGTCGTTGCTGCGCCGACGTCAATTTTCCAGTAAGACTTGCGTTCGTTGCACTGGGGTCAGACTTGGCACTGTTGAGATGCCTCGTATTAGCACAGCACTTAGCTTGAAAGTTTCGAGAAAACTCACCACGTTTGGTGGTTACAGTTCTTAATCTAAGCCCTGTTTTGAACCGTTGTATTCTGGGTAGACAGGCACCGAGCATCTACCATGTTTGAACGAGTCGGCTAATATAACCTATTAAGGTGTACACGAAAGACAAGTCGTCGAAGGTAGGCTGTGTGACCAAGCAGTTCAGCGGTTTGGCCAGAGAAGCCTTCACTCAGGCCGACAATTTCGGTGTCACATGTAAGTACATGTAGAGCAAACGGCTGACTTAAAAGGTACAGTTGTGTGCGCTGCAGTCCCTCTGGATCTGGATGTGAAAGTGAAGGCCACTTTGTTCGGAGCCATGTTTCTGATCGATTTTATGGCTTTCGAGCAGCAAAACAACTGAACATCTCTCTTGCCTCTCTCTGTTACCAGCATAATCGATATTCTGTGCATCTCTACTCATGAATACTTAGTGCTCGTTCTACCACCGATCAGATTATACTAACTTTATGTGGTCGTCTACAGTCTCTGTTAACGGTGTCGGAAGCTGTGTAACCAAATTTCCCTGCAAATTGTTTGGCTCGTCTCTGATTCTCTGTTACTGTGGTCTTTTGTCTTGTCTGGTTACTCCCTGTGCTTTGGATTACGAGTACGGCATTATTTGTTGGCCTTGCATTTATGTCAGTCAGGAGATTAAGTCATGCAAAGTTTTTGTACCTGTCGATGCCTACAGGAGCCGTCGACAACGGCAACACTGTCTGCCTCATTACATTCAAATTGTTAAGTCTGATTCATGGCTGAGAAAAAAGCACGACCATTATGTCTAGGTATACTGTGAAAACAGCTATCCTGAGTCAAAGATAGGTACAAAAGCCATGAATGGCGTAATCTCATGACTCCATGTAGTGTTTACGGTTTTTGGTTTGATACGTCTATGTGGTTTCTCTGCGGCTCTACCGAGTGCTGTCTTGTTCATTACTTTTGCATGTTTTTAGGTATTTTGTGGTATACATGCATATATAAAAATTGCGTATTTACAGGTCTAAATAAATTTGCAGTTAGCAGGCAGTAGCACTTTTGCCGTGCGAATGTCCCTTAGAAAACACTGCTGGGTCTGTGTGCTGTTTGGTTTTTCTGTACCTGTAGTTGCTGTTAGAAGTGAAACCTCAATGGTTGTTGACCAGTTGCTTCAGGTAAAACGTGCATACCTTTTGCATTGATGTGAGCTTGTAAACAGAACGAGCTAATGTTTGTTTGGTCAGTTCTTGTGAAGTCCGGTTCAAGGAAATCTAAAACGGGCCACGAATCTAAATCTTTACGTCGTACGTACAGTACGCGCAATTGACCGGCCACCGTAATACTGTAGGCAGCAGCGCTTCAGCAACAGCAGTTGTACCTGCAGTTTATAAGACTGGACGAACCCGGCTGAACCTCGGAACAGTGAAAGCTTTGAGCAGCTCTGTGGTTGAAGTGTGGCCACGCTTTTTTGCTTCGGTTTATTGGTCCTGTGCTGCACTGGCTTAACGCAATCAGTAAGAAGCACCGATAAAGTTGCTGGCGATTGGTCCAAACATGTTCAGTCGAGTGGTCGTACTGCAGCATGCTTTCTATTTTATGCTGACAGTCATGCTTTACCTTTACCGTCGCGATTGACAACCTTCAAGGCCCAAAAACTCAATTTGGCCCCCTTTTTTACCTCGATTTTTTGTGCGATCGAAAGCAAAAACATAGCGCTACATTTTCATGAAATAAAACGTCAACGTCATCGTCAACGACCTGTTTTCTGAGCTGTCTATTGACTGCCTGAATATTTTGAACATTCGGACTGTTGGTACGGGCATGAATCGTAAGGTTGTGGTGGAATTGAGAGACCAAGTGACTAAACAAGCAATCATGCAACGAAAAAGAACAGTTCTGTCTGCAAGGCCCCAGTACACATCTGTCTACATTGGTTGTGATCTGACGCCGTGGCAAGCCAAGAAAGCTTTTGACTTGCGGAAGGAATTGCGGCTACGACGTGAGAATGGCGAAACTAATATTTTTGTAGACTACCGCACGCTTTGTATTCGGAGTGCAAAGACCAAAGCCTCCAATTGTTAATGTTTTCGTTACTTTCTTTACTTTGATTCAGTTTAGTTGGCATAGCGAATGGTCTACATAGATAAGTAGAGATGTGTGTTTTAGGGCCGCATAATATGTCAATGTCTGGCGATTTGTGGGCCCGTTGCCCAAGTGGTAACAAAAGAGTAAATCTAATCTCTAAAATGGTTGACGACACGACTGATGGGTCAAAATTTATCTAAACTCAGGGCTAGTTGAAATTTATACAGTCAAAGCAACGTTCTACCTTTATTATGTACGTATGCTATGTTCACGTTTGCGTCAAAGGAGCCTTATTTGATCAAATCGAGTACCTGTGATGGCAGTTCACGAAAAACTGGCCAGCTGAAAAGAGTAAAACCGGTTAGGCTTTTGGCCAATTCTTCTGGCTGTGCCCTTTACGGGTTTTGCTGTGCTCTGATGTGTTGGTTGGTTTCCACACAATGGCTTCAGCAACGAAGGAAATCCTTCTACTGCCGTCGGATGAACTGCCAATGGAAGATGCAAGCATTAATCTCTGGAACCAGCAATACGAGCCTTGTGCAAAACATTGCGTAAGTGGTTTTGGCAAAGGAAAACTACATGCATTTTAGACAGGATAAAATGCGCTTGCGAGACCAAGGATACCAACCACCTGGGTGAAAAGTGTCGCGAGCTTGGTCGCAAACTGGACGATTACGTTTGGGACATGGTAGTACGCGCAACTCCCGGCAAGGTATTCCGGTAAACAGTGAATTTTTATTCTAACCTCTGTTTAGAAACAAGAAAAACCTGCTGCTGAACCTCTCCTACCTACTGTTCAGAAAACAGTATCCTTCAAAGTTTCTGGTAGTAAACCTTTCTGATAGCCTTGGGTTTTTGGAGGTCAGTTCATCTCTAATCAGCGGGTGACTTTTTATAAGATAGTGGCGTATGTATTTACTAAAGTATGTACATGTTTTCAAAGTGGTCAGTGTCAGGCTAATCGCATGTACATTTTGTAAGTTTTTAAAGCTCCTTTATCGTACGATATGTATGTGCAGTATAACTTACACCTTATTTCTTAGCAAAACTACTTGCGTATACAATACGTATGTAACATCAGCAGAGGAGCAATTAGTTAAGTTAATAATTGATAGCGACAATTCTCCGTACGAGGACCTGGATCATAGCAGTTGAGTATTCCATAATGCGTTCTACGCCTTCACAGTCTTTCCGCAAAGACAACTGCTCAGCGTGGCAAATCAGAAAGTTCAGTCTCTCGCACGCGCACCAAATGCTCTTTGCTACGTATCTGTTGCACAGTCTCCGTCTTTCGAAATACAGCCACACGTACACGTACTCCAGAACAGTGTGCGCCTGAAATTACAAAGTCAAGTATCTAATGCACCCAAAACTTTTTCGAATCAATAAAATTCTACCTGTTCGTAGATACTCAAAAACTGTAAAGCGAGATCAGTTCTACGACACAGCTTCAGGGACTGGGAAATTTTGTGCTTTCTCTCGGGAAACAGTGCCTGCCGATGAGCAACGCACATTTTGTAGTACTTGTGCGACATCGTGTTGTCCATCTTGTTGTGCACGTCTCTCAGTGCCATCGTCTAAAAGGATCAAAATTAGGACCGCCAAACTACGTACACTAAATACCGTACCTCAGTACCAAATTTAGACTGCAAACTGCAGTTGTAGTGCTTTCCGCTGTCCCAGAGCGACAAACAACTGAAGCAGAATTCGCCGCCGCACCGACACACAATGTGGTTGCAGCCGAGTCCCTTCTCCATCGGTGTGTTGCAGTTGGGACAACGTTTCACATCTACTGTATGTTCGCTTATCAGTTGGCGTTTAGAGAGATCATCCCCTAAAGTACGTACAAGTCCATTTAGCCTCCCTGTTAGGACACTGCCCCAGTAGACGATGCAGGAAGTGTCCTTGTCTAGCAGTTACCGTAGCTTTTGACACGTTCAATGTAGAGACTGGCATGCGCGCAGTTGATCGGCCAATGAGGAGTTTTTTCGCATAGTCCACACCACACATGACCACACTGACATCGCAGCACTCCAATGTTGCTCGAAGTGCTCAGCTTGAGCACACGGCCGCACCGTTCGTTTGGACACCAGACCCATTCTCGCGCATTTTGCAACAAATGACGCTCGCTGACAAGTGCCGAATATCGCTCGCACAACGCCACCGGTAAGATGCTGGTGAGAGTGTCGCAATCCAACAACTGATTGCAGTCGGCACTCTAAAACCAGCCCGTTTGACTGCTTCCAGAACACCTAAGCACTGCACTTACAGGACATTTGATGGGAGCTAGACCTGCGGCCAGTTGTTGGGTGCAGTGCTGCAGCCAGCAGTAATTGCAGAACCAGTGTTGACAGGCAGCCAAACACATTTCAGAGTCGTTGATCGGCCAATCCATACAAACGCCGCAAGTGTTGTCGCCTGAGTCTATGTAAGACTGATATCCTGCCACGGCTGTCAATTGACGGTGCAGCTAAAAAAATTACAGGAACGTAGTCTATAAACACACAAACAAACTGTCCATACCTTTCTGGTCATGTCTGTTTCTCTGAGCAAATGTTCAGTAGCTTCTTGGTCAGTCAAACACGCGGCAGCAGGCAACACCTTGCTAGGAAGAAGGTCCAACAGACATTGGGTGTGTTCGCGCGGCCTCAAGCTCGACGGCTGAACAGAATTGGTGGAAGAGGCAGTGAGAAACCTGCAGACAGTACGTAGAGTAAGTGCAGAAAGCTGAACACCTGTGTCGGCTTACATAGACGCAGGCAGAGTTCCCAGAAAGACGGCTGTTTGTCTAACCACTGATCGGATGTCGCTGAGAGCTTTTTGGCGTGTCAGAGCACTCAGATTTACCTGCCCGTTCTGACCGTTCAGCTTTGCATTCACCCAAAATCTAAAATACTGACGAGTTGAACGTATGTAGAAGAAGCATAGGTAATTAAAATTAACTCACTTGACAGGAGAAGTGATTGGAAGGTCGGGGTTCTCACAGATGATTTTGAGATCAGCAAGCGAGTGTGCCTTCACTTCAAACACGCAGATGGCAGTGGTCTGGCGTTTGAGTTGTCCTCGGTGGGCCACCTGCATAACATTCTCGACCGATTCAGAAATGTCAATGCAGAATCGTCGCGGGATGCACGAACATTCATAGTAATTGTCCCCAAACTGTGCTGCCAATTCTTCAGAATCCAAAGAGTCCTCGAGGAATCGCAGCCAACCGGCCTCCATAATAGGCAGCAGCGGTTCAGCAACAGCAGTTGTACCAGCAGTGGAAGCTTCGTTTGGAAGACTGGACGGACCCGGCTGAACCTCCGAATCTTGCCGAACAGTGAAAGGCTTGGGCAGCTCTGTGATAACAGATTGACGACGCTTTTTTCGCTTCGGTTTCTTGTTCCTCTGCTGCATTGGCTTGACGCAATCAGATAGAAGCACGGAGAAAGGTGCTGGCGATTGGTCCAAAACATCTTCACACAGACACAAGTGGTCGCTCTGCAGTGTGTCTTCTATTTCATGCTGCCACTCATCCTTTACCTGCCAGGCTAGGAACCGTCGCGATTGTTGGTTCCTTTTCTCACGCATGAAGCTTTCAGACGATCTCTGACTCTTGGCTGAAACAGACTAACCTACTACTGTATGTACATATGTATTACCCATCTATCTGCAGTATGAACATCATAAACTCAACTACGGAAAAGGAAGCAAACTGAAAAGAGATCCGATACAGCACAATATTATCCGTTTTCACGACCGACTTGACTTTTTTGGCGAAATTTCTTCTAACTTCAGCCGAGCGAGAGTTTATCATGTCATCATAGTCTGTACTATACGTATGCCACCGACTGGCCAAACAGCGGCATTAACTGAACGGTTAAAGCGTGGACACTTACATATATATCGCAAACGCTTTTCGTAGAACGCTTCAACTGGCAGGGTGTTGGTAATTTCGTATCGCAGATGCAGCTTCGATTCAGTAGCTACAGGAGAAATGTGTCGCAGTCGCCGATTGTTTTTGCGCTTTCTCTTAGGGTGCGGCTTATGTGTCAACGTTTTCTCCTAAACAAAAAAGCAAAACAGTTCATCTCCTACTTTCCAAATAAATACCTGAGCCATCGTTTTCTTGGCAAATTTGTGCACTTCCGAGCGGTCGTCATTAATCGTGTGGTAAGCAGTAACCCGGCCATGTGGAGAGTTCTGAGCCCGTTGGTAGGCGCCAGGGGGTTTTTCATCGATCACCTCTTCCATGACTCTTTCCAGTACAGACACCTTGAGGTTATGCTTTTGCAGCAAACAGGTTTCATTGCGCATCGTCTTCACATGCTTCCAACGACCTTGTTTGTTCAAAGAAAACTGTACTAGACCGGGCAGGTCGATATCGTTATCGGCAGCAGCGGCCGAAGATACTCTTTCGTTCAGTCCAAATCGATCTACGAATTTTAGGGCTGGGTGCACAACCGTTCTCTGAAATAGACCATCATTCTACGTACGTGAACGTACGGTACGCGTTCCAAATTCTTACATTATTATTATTAGTACTTCCGTACAAATTCGGAAGCTCCAGAAACTGACGTGGGTTGACGCTGTTTGCCACCAATTTGCGAATGAAAGCTCGTCTCAGAAGGCTGGCAGGAATCGAGCGACGATGTCTCATTCGTTTAGGGATTGACTTGAACTGCTCGAGCTCCATTTTTGGGCAGCTACGTGAACGCGGTTCACAAACAGTGTTTGCAATTGCGAAACTGATTCATTCTGCCTTTATGTATGCGCCAGACAGGATCGAGCTTGCCAGCTGTGGCGCAACCGCGTTGTAACGTATCCAGGGCAACGTCAGATGACGTGGCGCGCGTTCTAGTAACTTTCGCAGCGAGACGTAAACCGGGCGGCAAATTCAAACGGCGCTCAGCGTGCGGCGCGCGCGTTTCAGTGCGCGTGAATAAAGGTTCAGTGCACGCATAGCTAGACCGATTCAAATTGGCCAGCACGAAAGGGTTTTCAATTCTCGGTTGGCTGGTTCGGACGTCAAAAGGCTCTAATTAGTTGAACATGCCACACCTCATTAACGCTACAACCCTCTTGCGTGACTGCCGCTAAGTGAGAGACCGAATTGAACGCCAGCCATTGCAACCGCCACTTATTAGTTGTGCCCGTACTTTCTTCGTATTTTCTATTTTCATTGCCATCTCATAAAATTGTAGCCATTTTTGCTAGTGACGTGCAGCTTTTTTAGCGCGCTCGCTCCACCCCCAGCCCCATACAGGGAAAGACGCATGCATGTAGTGGTTGATCCTCAAGCACAGCAGGAGCTAAATACCACCTCTTTTCGTTCTTAATATTCATTTCCTCCTGCTTCTAGAAACGTCAGCATCGTAGCCGCCGGAAAAAATGTGTCATAGCGCCATTAAAAATGGATTTTAATGTAACTGATTGACCATTAGCGGGCGTTTGTGTCTCTCTGCTAGCAGCTTGCTTGTGCGCTGTTAAAAAAGCCCTTAGCAAGGATTCACCGAACAATGTTGCTCATTAGAAACTCCTCGATCGGTCTAAAAACAAAACCGCTAACACACAGCTTTGCTGTTCTGATCGCTAGTCGGACTCTTCAGCTGATTAGGTCCTTGAATGCCTCTACCATTTATAAATTTATAGGAGAGCCGAGCTGTCCATTGACCAAGCGAAAGCGCACATCAGGTTGTCTGGCAAGATGAGATCTGTCTTGCTTACCGCTGCTCTACTGGCCTTTGGAAATGTCGCTTTAGCTCTGGACGGTGACAGCCAGGTATAAATACTGAACCAAACAGGTTGCGAACCCTAGTTTCAAGGCCTTCGGCTTGTATACGAATGGCTTTCCTTAAAGTTTTCCGACAACAGAACAACGTTCCAAAACCCAGATTTACTGTTACGTTACGCTCCAACGACGGTTCAGTTACTCCTCCAACCGACATGGTGATGCATGCTATCTACTGTAGGTACAAACCCTTTTTGGCGAAGGTCAGAAGAAAACATCGCATAAAAACGAAAAAACCCATTAGATCATGTAAAACGTACTGTACATAATCCAGATAGTCCAAGGAATCAATGCCTTAAACGTGTTTGAAAGGCTAGCGTTGAACCTTTTTTGTCACACAACTTCAAAATTTGACCCCTTTCTAAATCTTGGGTACGTCATGCAACCGAGCGTGTTTCAGGCTGCAGTGAGGGCACTGCATGTGAGAGCAGCTGCGGATGCCGTGTTGAGGGATCTTTTAGCTGAACCGACAAGAACTCTTGGAAAGCGCTACATCATAGCCGGCTCTAAGCGAGAGTTAGAGCAGGACGGTCGAGGCAAGGGCGGCTATTTCTGGGACCAATGTCAGTTCAGTCCGCTTACCTGTCTACTTAGAAGACGTAGGGCAGTATTGATAACTTGACCCAGCGCAGACATACGACTATTGTCTTAACCATGAGCTGTTCTGAATACACGTATTTGATAATCCCGTTAGCATTGCATTTTTTCTAATCTCTATTTCGTCTCTACGTACTGAAAAGAATTGCGGGACACGTCAAATATACAAATGTGGGAAAACTCGAGCGCAACAATCATATCATGGTATACGACAGCACCCTCTTATATGGGTGTCGCGTGTTAACAGTTTGGTGCAGGTAATGTAAGGCGATAAGGTGTGTGGCCTATTTTACCCCACCCGCCGACTACCCTAACTGTAAGCCTTGGTTTTAAGCTTAGGCTTAGGCTTAGGATTCCAAATTTTCTAACTTAAGAGACTGTGCTTTTTCTACAGCCAGGGTAGTTGTTCACCTATCAGCCCGTGTGGGCTAATGTACATCTCTGCCCTGCCCATCACTATTATAGCAAGTTTTCTAAAGGTGGATTGATACTCGTGTAGAAAAAGATCGCTAGGCGACTTTTCTGTAGGTAGGGCGACTCATTTGTAATATACGCACCAAAACGCCCCTTCACATCTTCCGCCTGCAACAACACCTGGAAGATGACGCGTAGCGCGTTGATGCGTATATTACAAATGAGTCGCCCTACATTTGTACATTTACTCTTTTGTTACCACTTGGGCAACAGGCCCACAAATCGCCAGACATTGACATAATAAGGGACGCCAGCTTGCTGCGCTCGTCCACCCCAGATTTAATAATAGAGGCCGCTATAGAGCTCATTACATTTGCACGATTTTCTCACTAATTAATAGATCAATTCAAAAACCGGAATAAAAAGCACATCTTCGGCCAGAGACAAACAATATACAATGTATCTTAGGCGTTTCGCGTTAAATTGCAAAACCATTGCAAATTTTGAATCACAAAAACGAGCGGGCCAACATATAGCCGGCCCGTTGTGACGGGGCCGGCAAAAACACCCAGATTATTAGGTTGTCTGCTTATTGTTCGATTTCCAAATCCATATTATTTAGGAAATATGAATATGACTTTTCGCAAATAATATTGCTGTGTCATATTTCATCGAATATGCATATTATTTTGAGGCCTTGAAATAATATGAAATATAATATGACCATATCTCATATCATATTATTACCGTGAGACAAACTTAGTGAAGGGGATCAACCAAGAAAAAACTTGTAGCTTTTAGGAGGATTGTGTTGAAAAGGTCGGGAGTGGTGGCAGTGGCCAACGGTGTTGGTGCGATCCGCCGACTGGTGCGACACGCCGACTGATCAGAAAGGTGCAAAACGCCGACTAAGAGGTGCGAACGCCGACTAAGATATGTGATACGCCCACTAAAAGAGGTGCTATACGCCGACTAAGAGGTGCGATACGCTGACTAAAGAGGTGCGATACGCCCACTAAAAGAGGTGCTATACGCCGACTAAGAGGTGCGATACGCTGACTAAAGAGGTGCTATACGCCGACTAAGAGGTGCGATACGCCGATTAAGAGGTGCGATACGCCGACTAAGAGGTACTATACGCCGACTAAGAAAGAGGTGCGATACGCTGACTAAAGAGGTGCTATACGCGGATAAAAAGACGATGGAATAACCAATTTAGCTTGTGAACAACGAAATCGACTCTTTTCAATCGAATTTTATCAATTCATTTCGAAAACCTGAAATTGTTCTAGTGCTGCAGCAATCTATATTTAATGTTTGTCTACTCGCTAGTAGTTGCTTAGGGAAAGCCATCACAGATCACTACAGAAGTACAAGAAGACGTACAGTACTGGCTGTAGTTTTGGAAATTGTCCGGTTTCATTGCAGACATTTGTTTGAGCAGACGACTGTTTTAGCTTTCGGTCTCATCTGGAGTTAGCATTGCACATGCCTTACTTTTTCACCTTTTATCTCCTTAGGACAGACCGTCTAAAGTCGGATTTTCTAACCGTGGCTAACCGGCAGCAAATTTGCGATGGATAGAAACACGACTTTCGGTGGGCGTCAAATTTGTCTGACTGTAAGCTTTCGGAGCCTCTGACGGGGCGGAGCCTCGATCGATTGACTAAATCGGTTCCTTACTTCGAGATTTCCGACTTTAGACGGGACATGTTTGTTGCTTCTCCTAACCGCTTCCTAACCGTGCATTTGGCATTGCATTTCTGCAGCAGTTTTACAGTGCATCGAAGAGGTAGTTTTGTTTGGGGATGTTCACTATTATGGCCGTCGCAACGATCGCAGCAGAACTGGGCGTCAAAAACAAAAACTAAATACCTGGCCACCCTTCAACATTGATACATTCCATCGTACATAGAAAAGTCAAAATTTACGCCCACCAAATTAATGCGAACATTGATCTACCCTGCTAGTTTTCCGCTCGACGTCAGATATTCCTCAGCCTACACTCACACTTTCAAAAACCAGTATACTTAGCATACAACGGAACACCCTTTAATCGCTTTAAAATTTTAACTGACAAATCTATATACATTCAAACCACCACCATATCATTCGTCAACATGACTTCCATCTTTGAACCTAAACAATACCAATGTTCCCACAGACACAGACCTGTAAAACGCGTTCTTGTACAAAACAAAAAAAAGCTATTTTCAAGTCTCGTATATAGAAAGCTCAGCGCGAGCCAAATTTAAACGTATAAACTATTATTTGGTACGAATAAACTGTCAACAATACATTTTTGCGGGCTTTGGCGCGCTGCCGCGCTTTCAAGATTAATAGTCTTTCTGGCTTGAGATGACGTTTAGATCTCGACGGACTGATACCATAAATTTAGTGAGCCTGTCTTGAAGAGTGGTCTGCTCGTAATTTCTCCGTTGAATATCTTCAAACACAAATATGGGGATCTCACGCAGTATTAACTTGATTCGGTAGGTGTGGTTTGAGGTTTTAAGCAAAAGTGAGACCGTAGCGTAAAGTTAGGGTATGTCTTTGTGATAGAACTGTTTACGCTCTGGAGTCAGATTTGCATTTCTTACGATCGGTTTTACGGACACTGTACCAGTAATATTTGCGAAAGTGACAATGAAAAGAAATCTTTCAATTTCTGAGGCACTTTGCAGTATTCTCCATCTAGCCTATTGATTTCAGGGTGTTCATTTTTTGCGCTTTGGTGCCATTTCTAACTGTACAAGATATGCCCAAATGCGGTGAGTAAAACTCTGTAACGTTCTAAAAATAGATGAAACTGATCTCTGCAGTCTTTCTGATCTACGGAGGATGGTACACCCCACCATATAGCAATATTTATCAGGTGGAAACATTTAATACATCAAGACCACAACGTAACTGGCTGAGCAAGGCAATCTTTCCGGTGCGACGCTACCATTCATCAGTCCGTAAAGGTAATAGTCTCTACATCACTGGGGGTATCAACTCAAACCGCGACGCACTCAAAGACGTGTTGTTGGTCGATTTCCACTCTCACCACACCTCACACATCCACGTCACGTATCGCCATAACTTACAAGACATGAAGCAACGTCGCTTCAACCATGGCAGCACAGTGTACAACAACAACTTTGTGATTGTATGTGGAGGTTCTGACGGCAGCAATGAACTCAGGTCGTGTGAGTATCTATACAAATACTGGCGGTTCTTTAAACCACTGCACACAGCCCGAACCAGGCTCACACTGGTCAGCATGCAATTTGACATGTATGCCATTGGAGGACATCGCCACAGACGACCAATGAACACAGTGGAGAAATATTCTGCCCATTCACAGAGCTGGACTGCAGTTGCTAGTCTGCACCAGGCCCGCCATAGTCATTCAGCTGCAGTGGTCAATGGTTTAGTTGTGGTATGTGGTGGGTACAATCGGAATCACAGTCCACGAGCACTCTCCTCTTGCGAGTGCTATCAACCTTACAGGGATCGGTGGGACTACATAGAGCCCATGTCTCAGAGAAGGCACGGATTCTCTTTGGTTGCAGCTGGAAAAGCTCTGTTTGCCCTGGGCGGATGCGAACCATACACAAGAAGAAGTGTGGAGATGTTTGACCCTGAAAAGGATCGGTGGACACTTATGAATACGACATTGGAGCTTGAACGATGCGATAGCACTGCTGTTGCTTTCTGCCCGTGATTTCTTCATCTTCTTTTACACTGCTGTTCACTGGCTTCTTTGACGTCTTTACTCACGAAATACAGATGCTTGCTTGCTAAGCAAATTTGAACCACTAAAGATACAGCAGTATAGTAAGCCGTGTAGTTTATTAACGTTAGTAAGCATGTACATGTGAACATCATGCAAAGAGCAGTTTAAGCCCGGTTCACACTATGAAATATGAAGTAAGAAATAAGGCGTCTGCAATAAGAAATAAGAAATAAGCGGAGCGTTCACACTACGAAATAAGAAATAATAAATCAGCACAGCAAAAATCAGCTGCAGTGTATAGTAAGCGTCAGAAATCTCTTCGTCTTAGCAATTTTTGGAAACTAAGCGATTTATGGTCATAGTAGACCGGCGGAACACCAAAAACAGTAAATGATAGTACGCATTTATCGCATTTTTAGTAGGTTCTTTGAACACAGGCAGTCAACTGCAAGTTGCACAGTCAAGAACGGGTATACCCAATCCGAAAAGCAGTGAACAGGCCATAAATGCCTTGAAACTTGTCAATAATCTGCTCAACGGCAGAATTTCTATGAAAAACAGCTGGTAACTGCTGAAAAAACATTGGTTTGTGAGTGTATAGGCAGTGCTTATAGGTTTCTGACCACGTTTCGTCCTTAGACAGTCGTTTCAGACCTTGGACATGCTATACGCTTAAAATGAAAGAAAACTCTTATTTCAGATGAAAAAAGTTGAGCACGGCGCAACTCTTATTTCGTGGCTATTTCTTATTTCTTATTTCGTAGGTGTGAACCGGTACGAAATAAGAAATAGCGGCCTTATTTGTGTCTGAGCTTTCCTGTCTGCAGAGTCACTCGTTCACCCGATCCGATCCGATCCGATTTGCGGGGGGCCTTACGGCCTGCGATCAGACTCGAGGTCCATTCCGCTACCCCCGTGGTTTCGTCATCTCGGACATTTCCCTTCTATCACTGCCAGCCACTCTAGTCATGCTGTTGGGCGCCAGGTACTTAAGAAAGCCCCTGGCGCGTTGACGTCATGGTGATGTCGGCTCCCAACGTCCGCTAGGTCCGCCCCTGGTGTGAGAGAGGCCCCCCGGCCTAGTCGGTTTCCGTGGACAACTCCTGACGTCATTGCTCTTTCTCCAAGTTGGCATGCTGTAGGAGCGGCTTCGGTGCAATGGCAGATCCAGTTGGTTCCCATTTTATCTACTCGCTGTAACCAGCTTTCGGTGGCCTGGGTGGAGCTTTATGCCGACGACCAACTCTTTGCAGCAAGAAACTTGCCGCGCCGAGAGGATGAACCACTACAACCGCTAGGGATGCAGGGGCCGCCGTGACTCAGAGGCAGCAAGCTACCCACTGAGCCAACGACGCGGCCTTCGTTCACCCGAATTCTTGACTAAATTTTTCAACTGCATGTGCAAAAACCTGGTCAAGAAGTTCACTATTTCTCTATTTCTGGTATTAAGCCCAGTGCGCAAGCCAAGATAACAAAGTTTGGACGTAGTCGCTGACTGTAAGGAAAGATGCCTTTAAAATGGTCCTGCTTTCATGGTACAGTGTCTGAGCTATTATTTATGGTATTTCTGTGGTGATATAAAGTATGTTTCCTGAAAATATACTGGGTGTTGCTCGACAATTGCTTTGTTATTGAGACCCTGCCCTATTGTATTGGCAGTTTGCTGTGCTCCAATTCGCGCACTCATCTGGATTACTACAGCAGCCCGTTTCTAAGTTCAATGAATAAATAGATTTTTGCGAATAACTTCTTACAGATGCGTCGGAAGGTTTTGGGCTTCATGACCAAAGTTGTAGAGGGGCTTGAGCTCTGGTTGAATTTGCATTCTAATCTGCGCAACGTTGCTTGGTAATCCTAATTTGCGCCATGGAAAAAAATGAACTTTTTATATGGTCAATATGGAAGCGATTTGATCACGGAATTGGATTCCTCACGCGTTGGCGATTCTAAAGATGCATTTATATTGATTGTAGGTCGAACGGTTCCAAAGATACGGGCCTTTGAAAGTAGGCCTACTGTGGAAACGGGCGTTGGGGTCGATTCGTGTCCAGTAGTTTTTAGTCGTCCATGGACCAGCCGTGTTGTGGAGAAAGGAATAAAGCGCTGTTTATACTCCTACTGCAGTAGCTACTGCAGTAGGAGCTACTGCAGTAGGTTGGCCGACTCCTTCAGTAGTCTTCGGTAGGAGTATAAACACCCGCGCCCGCGCCGCCGCGCTACTGCAGTAGCTACTGCAGTAGGAAAAACTACTGCAGTAGTAAATAGAAAATTTTCTATTTCCTACTGCAGTAGGTCGTCGGAGAGGCGCATTTAGGTGCGGTTTTTTGCACTTTCAAAAGCATTTGAGGTATGAAGTGGGTTTCTGGGCACCGGCAGAACATTTTTTTTGTTTTTAGTCCGATCAGCAGACATTTTTCAACAGAATACAGCAACATTTCACTCCCGACGACAGTCGGTCCGTTTTTTTAGGCAAAACTTGAGTTCCACTTCAAGTTTATTAATAAAATAAGACAGATAGGTGTTGTCAGATGTTGCAAAAGCTTCTGTCCGGGTGATTACGTCCATATCTTCGTCGATCACTACCAAAACGGTCGAGCCTGCATACGTTTCTGGTGTTGAATGCTTGTTGACGGGTTCTGGGTGTGAACATGACGCTAAAAATGTTTTCTGCTGCCATCCTAGTGCCTTTCTGAGCTAAATCCATCATTTCCTCGTATAGCTCCCGTGTGAAAAATAGAATTATTTTTCTTTTTCTTCTTTTTTTCATTGGCTTTAGTTTTACACCGGGAGCCGGCGCGGCTGTTTTCTATTCTGCTCTGCTACTGCAGTAGTGTATGTGATTCAGGTTAAGGTTGGCGTATATTCGCCAGCCTGTAAAAAAGAGGCAGAGACTGGCGAAAAACTACTGCAGTAGTGTGTCTTCAGTAGGAGTATAAACAGCGCTTAAAGGTAATATCGAATCGGCGCAAAGGTAATCGGCGCAAAGCGCAAAGCGCAAATTTACGGTACCAGCGCTAATGCGGGAAAACTTTACATGTGCGTTCAGTACCCCAATTTACATTGGAAGAAGCCCGTTACCCCCCACCCGCCAACCACCCTGACTTCATTAAAGCCTTGGTTTTAGCTTAGGCCTAGGTTCAATCTTAGCTTTTCAGGTTAAAAATGGCTGTCGTGGGTGGAAGAATGGACCGGGAATCATTTATATTAAAGCCTTGAACTGGTTAGTTAGTAGTCTAACTTAGCCTCTTGTTTGGAAGGTAACGCGAACGTAAAAAAAGTACTGCTGGGCTGGGAAAGTACTGACATAATATTATTATAATAATTATAATCTCACCAGCAATCTGAGAGCACAGAAACTGGTGCTGCAGCGGCGAACCACATTTCTTATTTGCGAATCTATTATAGAGAGTTATTTATTCTGTGTAGTGTATTCTGTACGTTACGTTGTTCCTTACACGGGACCGGACGCTTTTAGACACGCCAGGCTTACCGCTTGAGAATCAAGGAAATCAAACATCGCTAGCAAACGAGTTGCATACTTTAACTTCAAAACAATTTCCAAGGCGTATTCACAGTACATCGTTCGCTGTTCTGTTTTATTGGTCGTATAGTCTAGTCAGCAATAGCGATCCGCGCGCCTGTCACTCTGAGTTCTTTCTTGGCTACGAATACGAATACCAAAATCAGCTGTGAAATTTGCAAACCATTTTTCATGTACGGCTCTGCCTTATTAATCCGGGCAATTTAGGACCGCCCGAATTTGCTATGATTAGACCGGGGACCGAGATTGTTAACTTTTACCAATTTATGAAAACCACACTTAGGTTGTTGCCGCAAGCTTTGCTAGGCTTGCTAGTCACCGTTCCAGCATAATTATGATCGACGCCGACTTCGTCTTCAACGAACGGTACCGTTTCGTTCATCTTTATTTCATTTACAAATGTTTAAAAAGCCGTTCATCTAGGACGGAAATGGGTGGAGCTAATGTATCTGAAGTTATTCTCGGCCTATACCCCACGCTGATGTGGGCAACGAAACTTATGGATTCCAGAGTGGCAAAACTTGAAATATTAACTCGAGTAATTAACAACAATTAATAGTAATTAATAAAATAATTAACGTATTAACTTGAGTCCTTGAAGGTTAAATACAGTGCATATTGCGAATGAGAAATGGTCCATGCCGCGTCAGTGGCTCAGTGGGTAGCTCGCTGCCTCTGAGTCACGGCGGCCGCTGCATCCCTAGTGGTTGTAGTGGTTCATCCTCTCGGCGTGGCAAGTTTCTTGCTGCAAAGAGTTGGTCGTCGGCACAACGCTCCACCCAGGCCACCGAAAACTGGTTACAGTGAGTAGGTAAAATGGGAACCAACTGGATCTGCCGTTGCACCGAAAGCCGCTCCTAAAAGCATGCGGCGTTGGAGGGAAGATCAACGACGTCAGGAGCCATCTGAGAAACCAGCATTACGGCCTATACCGGTTTACTCCTCCTCGGCCGGGCGGCCCCTGGGAGCTGTCAGCACCATGACGTCACCACGCCAGGCACTCTCTTAGTACCTGGCGCCCAACAGCATGGCTTGAGTGGCTTGGCAGTGAAAGAAGGGCAAACGTCCGAGATGACGATATAAGGGGTAACGAAATGGACCGTGCAGGTCTGATCGTAGGGCCGTACATTGTACGACCCCCCGCCAGATCGGATCGGATCGGAATGAGAAATGGTCCTGAGACAATCATCATTTATGGAACAACAAATTAAGAAGAGGGACGATAGAATTTAAATTTCGCGGGCTACAGTATCTTAGATGTTCACGCAACCACTGAAAAATTTGCGCCACTTTGCGCCGATTCGATATTACCGGATTAAAGGCTGAGTGGGGGAGAAGTAGGTATATCCTTCAAAATAGTACAATTATAGTACACAAAAATAGTACAGGCAAAAAAATAGTACAAAATGAGGATTTGATTGGCGCACCCTGAAAAGGTAGAAATCAGGTCGGAAAAAATAGTTTTTACAGTTTTTCACACCAGAAAATATAGTTTAAACAAAAATTTTGCTATAAACGTCTTTTGAAAAGGCCGTGTGCGTTTAGCGGTTCGGCCGAGTTATTATAATATTAATATCAGCTTCATGCAGACATGGGCTAGCATTTTGGCCGAGGGGTGGGTAAATTTTCAATTCCTGAGGGGGGTAGGAGCGCCTGAGGGAGGGCTGAGAGGGTGGTAAGCCAGCCCGCACAGTTGGTATAGTGGTTTAGTTAGGCCGCATAGCCACTGTGCGCGACGTCGTGCGCTCATCCTCTCGGCGCGGCATGCTTCTTGCCGCAAAGAGTTGGTCGTTGGCATAAAGCTCCACCCAGGCCACCGAAAGCTGGTTACAGCGAGTAGGTAAAATGGGAACCAACTGGATCTGCCATTGCACCGAAGCCGCTCCAATAGCATGCCACGTTGGAAAAAGAAGATCAATGACGCCAGGGGCTGTCTTAGAAACCAGCAACAAGGCCTATACCGGTTTAGTGCCACTGGCCGCGCGGCCATTGGGAGCTGACAGCACCATGGCGTCAACGCGCCAGGCACTCTCTTAGTACCTTTCGCCCAACAGCATGGCTAGGGTGGTTGGAGTTCGGGGGTATGGCCGGCCGAAGGGGTTGTATTGGCCGGCGAGGGGAGGGGGTTAGCCCCTATTATGTATGTTTTGTCCCGACCCGAGGGCTCATACCGAATCGCCATGCATGTAATGAGAGATGAGAACCCCTCTAAAAAACTATGACGTTTTGGTTGACACCCCCTCGACTAAACTTGGTACTGTCAACTGTGTCCGACATTAGAAAATCTTCAATAAAATCGACATGACACTGTAGAAGCTGTGAAAAAGAAACTTTTTGACAGTGAACTACCATTTTGGCGGTTGGAAATATGAACTGGGTTGAGTATTCCTTGTAATATAGTTGCGGACAACAGCTTCCTAGGCACCTAAAAAACGTTGACGCTTTCAACACTAACCTCCACCCCTGCGACGTTTTCCGAAGTTCAACCGACCACCCCCTCTCTGAACGTCGTAGTTTATGGACGGCCCCTTTACAGACCATCTTTTCGAGTCTGGTTGTCGTACTATGCTGTTTTTTAACTGTAAAATCGTAGATGGACGAAGTTCAGGGCTATATTGTGTTCGGGCCACTTCGGTACCGTACGGCTTTGCCATGGTCTATTTGGACCACTTTGGGTGGGATATACCAACTACGCACCGCTGAGTGGTAGTGGGTAGGGTAGTAATTAATAGTAATAGTTAGTACCTTGGTTGGAGTAGGGATGCAAATGGTATAATAAAAAATACCAAATAAAACCATTTGATAAGACCAGACATAAATAAACCTTTCTTAGATCTTCTAAGAGTCCTTGATTTACTGTATTTCTAGGAACAGAGAAATACACTTTATTAGCATCGTCGTAGGTATGGCCAATGGTTTTCAAAAATTCACACTACAGCAAAAAATTATGCTAAAACCGCCGGTAACATGACCGGATGCGATAATTTACGCAAAAAACCGCACTTGATTCAATCAAAAATTAGAAAAATGCGATTTAAAAACGTCCGTCTGCGAAGAACTTTTGTATGGCGCACTTGGTACCATTTCAAAATATGGGCAACAGATTTGAATAATTCGTGCTACAAGCAAAAATTTATGCTAAAACGGCAATAGCATGACCGGATGCAATTATTTACGCAAAAAACCGCACTTAATTTCATGAAGAATTGGAGAAATCCGGGTTCAAAACAGCCGTGTGGATCAAATCGCGTAAATTAGTGTTTATAACTTGTTCGTCGCCACAGCGGTGGCTTATTTTCTATGACGCGAGTTACGAAAGTAAAACCAACTTGATTGTTTAAAATCTACTAGAAAGATGTGAATATACGTCGCCCAGCTAAATTAATGCGAAAAAGTATGGTTGCAAGTGTTGGGTACAACAAAAGCCTGAAATGGCAAAAATTAAGGGTTACAGAAACTTCAACATCGTTTGTGGGGTTAACGGCAAAGAGCAGAGAGAAAATTCTTATATCATTCGAAAGTCTGAAGTCTACTGTACACGGAACCGATTGAACATCTTGCGCCGAATTCGTCGTTTTTTTACAAGAACGAGGAACATGAAAAAAATCCACGAAAATGCCCATTTTCAGTAGTTAAGAAAGAATCAAATTTGTGGGGACCATGCCGAAGTGCGGAAAGAAAAAAAGCGGTGCTATATAGGTAACGAGTTGCGCTGATTTTAAAGCCGGTTGAACAAAATTTGAATCAACTCTCCTTTTAGCAGAAAATGGCCATTGAAAAACGACGAATTCAGTTTCCGAGAGGAAAATGCCCTTTAACGGCCGAATTATGATTCAAAATGCATCTTATTCGATAGCTCACACTCTGTTTCATATAAATACATCACATCCCCCTATCAATAACGGAACACAAAAAAGCATTTGCGCTTGAAGTTGCAAAAACCGTTTTGGACCACTTTTTGGCTGTGATTTTGTATTTTCTATTCCGCGCCGCGCGGACGTGCTTTGGCCATCCCTAATCGTCGTCAGCATTCAATTTAATTTTTAGGAACCGATGCTAAATCGTTTATATAGCCTATGTAAATCAGAAAGAGTATTGGACCTAAAAAAGGCTACCTTGTGGAACTCCCCAGACGTAACAGATTTAAGACCAGACAAAACATTACCGGAGTTTTCCACTTTACAAGACCTGGTCTTATAACTGGAAAATGCCCAAATTTATGATCACTTTTTGGCGCCCTTTTGAAGACCACGGTCTTATAACTGGAAAATGCTATTTCGCATCAAAACCGGATTTTTGGCCAAACATTAAATTGATCTTGACGTAGATGGTAGTTCCTGGAATTCCTGACCATTTTAAGGTTAATTTGTAAAACTTTCTTTGAAATTTTTCAAGAAAATAGTGTTGAAGCATAGCAAAGTAGAGTACGAACTGGTATTGGGTGTATTGGGGTGTTTTCCAGGTATTGGGTATTGGGGTTTTTACCCCCCAATACCCAATACTATCTGGGACAGGTAAAAATAGAGGAAAATCGCTGTTGACCTGAAAAATTGATCTGAAAAAATCGAAAAAGTTGATCGATGATTCGGTTTAGGAAGCTGTTTTCGCATTAAATCAACTAAACGTTTGTAGAAGTTCCTAAACTGTACGCTTTTCTAAGCGCTACACCTGTAATTAATTTCTCTGTTCTTATCTAAAATAAAAATGTACCAGTAGTACCGTACCCATGGCTATTGCGGTGGTGCACACAATTTCCAACCGAGTTACGAAAAAAATTCGCCGGAGATAAGAAACACGACTGAATTACGAAATATTGACTACCAAAACTGTTAATTTTTGCTAATTTTACGCCCAAAAATGGCTTCTAAATGCTTTCTGAAAGGGTAGTTTTTCAAAATTTTCTCGCCCTGCTTGGGCAGTGGCCCAACCAGGCCTCTTAAAAATTTTGGCCAATAAATCTGGTGTGCACAACTGGAATGTACCTGTCCACTGAAATGTAATTTTTGGCCCAGCTACACAAGTATTGGGGGTCTCAGGTATTGGTATTTCAGGTATTCTTCGCACTCTATAGCAAAGTACTGTATTGTGTCGAAAACAAAAACCAGAATATCATGCTTTACATTCGAATGTGCTTCTGCCCTTGTTTTCTAACGATAGACAGCTTTTATTCACTTTAAAAACGTACTTGCATGTTAAAATTTGCCAATTTAACTAAGACCATGGTCTTTTAACTGGAAAATGGATGTCAATGAACCTAGTTTTCTGACCACCTATTAGAAGACCATGGTCCTATAACTGGAAACAAAAACCTATTTAAAGACCATGGTCTTCTAACTATGGTGGTCTTATAAGAAGAAATCTCCGGTACTGTCTAGGCATAGGTATTGTTGACGATCTCTAAGTTGTTTGATAATCAAGCCACTGCCAGCATAGTACCCGAAATACCGACCGAAATAATACTCAGCGGTACGGCATTGAAAAGTACCGTATGTACGCGTCTTATCGTGTTGTACTCTATACAATAAATTTAAACAAACAAACAAATACCGACCGCCTGTAATTTTTGATTTTGTTCAGTCGTTTAAATACAATGAGAGTTGTGTGACCGTTGAACGTTTTGATAAAAAGCCGTGTTGAGCATCTGATATAATTCGATTGTGCTTTAGATGAGTAACTAGTCGTTCTCTAACAATGAACTCCATAACTTTACTACAAGTACAAAGTAAACTTATGGGCCTGTAATTTTTTACCTTAGACAAGGATTTCTTTTTGTGCAACGGGATAATTCTTGATACTTTCCATTGCTTTGGTACAGATCTGGACGCAAAAAAACTAAGAACCCTTTTTAATGGTTTAGCTAAGACTGCCGCACAAATTACGAACAAAAAACTGAGAAATACAAGAATGTGGTCGAGCCCATAGGTTTGTTCCAGTTTCCTCCTTTCCGGTTTCCTCCCTTTTAAAATTTGAGCATAATTTGTGTGCGGAGTTCTGTGATCAGGGCATACATGTAACAGGGGGGTCTGCCCCCACCCGACTTAGACCAGACCCCCCCCGATGCCCCCCCCCGAGACGATTTCGCCAGACCCCCCCTCCGATTTTCTGGCAAGTAAATTTTTGAGCAAATTTCTGCAATTTTTTAGAATTTCAGACACAAAAATTGCCAAAATCGCCTGCAAAACAGCACTTTTTTAGCTGTATTTCAGCCCAAATTAGCGATTTTTGGCAATTTTTAGCCAAAAACTTGCGATTTTTTTCGATTTTTGAGCGTTTTTTAGTGCCCACCCCCTCCCCCAAAATTTTGGCTCAGACCCCCCCGGCCGGCGCCAGACCCCCCCTCCCCCATCGGCGGATGACCTGTTACATGTATGGATCAGGGGCATACATGTACTATGGGTTGGGGATCCCCCTGCTGGAAAGGACAATCCCCCTCCCCTCACCCCCCGAGACAGGTTACGGGACCCCCGACCCAAAAATACAGGTACTAGTAGTGGCTACAGTACTGACAAACAGGCTAAGAAATCACTACTTTTTAGCCTAAAATTTGCTTGAAAAGCCTTCGGAAACTGAATTTGGCGTTTCCACTGCTGATATTTAAGAGAAATCGAGGGGTTTTTGGAAGCCCTTTTTGTCATTTTTTGCTTGTTTTTAGCTGTCATTTTTTGCTTGTTTTTAGCTCTAAAACGCTATTTGGCAGCTTAAAATAGCGTTTTTTAGCGTCCTTACTGAAAAAACGTGCTAAAAACGCATTTCCAGACGTTTTGGAGTTTTTTGTAATTTTGGACCCCCCTCTGGGCGAAAACCCCCTCGACCCCTCACCTGAGGAAACCCTCCCTCCCCCAGGTAGGCCCGGAGCTGTTACATGTAAGATCAGAGCAGACATGGGCTAGCATTTCGGCTGAGGGGGGTAGAATTTTCAATTCCTGAGGGGGGTAGGAGCGCCTGAGGGGGCGGGGGCTGAGGGGGTGGTAAGCCAAAAAGTCCGATTTCTGGCTAAAATCAAGGTTCTTTTACCTATTTTTCATTAAAATACGTTAAAATAAGCTATTCTGAGCTCATATACGCCTAATCAAGGCATATTCTTATCGTAATTTTCTATACAAAATTCTTCCAAAAAATTCCTGAGTGGGGTAGGTCAGAGCCTGAGGGGGCAACTCCCCTCAGCCCCCCTTTGCCCATGTCTGGATCAGAGCAGAGGGGTGACTTTTTTCTTCATTTCAATCAATCGATCACAATTATGCGGTTTCACAAAGTTATACCTTCTCCAAGCCGCAAACATTATTACTATTGAAGATGTTGTAGGTAGATACTGCGTTCAGTATTCGGTCTGGCTTTTCGATTAATTTCTATGTTTACAAGCGGTCTGCTCTCTGAATAATACTGTGCTTCTAAGGCATTTGCAATTACGAAAGCAGACACGCGAGATTTTTCTGGTAATTTCGGCGTCTGTCTGCGTGCAGTTGCATGTACGGTCGGTGGCGCGGGGGAGCGTTGCGTGCGCGGCCATTATGGCGGCTAATTCGACTGGTGCGTGTGTGGTAGCAAGAAAATAAACAGGCCTCTGTCTGCATGACATGACATGTCTAGTTGTGTTTATTGCGTCGACGCAATCTGCGTCCGTTGCTCTGGGAGCTTTTGTGAGTGGAGCAAGGGCAAAAACGCGTAAAAATGTAATTTGCGGCCTAAATTGCTGCCTACCTGCCTGCCTTTGTGCATGTGCCTGTTGTGTGTATGTAGCTGCCGGTGTCCAAGACAACCGAATGTTTGTTTGAGCATCTGAAGCTGGAGCTGTTTGTGCGACATGTGCGGCGACAGAGCGTCGAGTCAGTTAGGCGTGCATGACACATTAGGGAGCTCGCATTTCTGTCAATTAGCGAGGGAGCGTGCACAAAAATCGATCTGTTCCCCGTCGACCGCCCTATTATTCGTGTGGTCGGCCGCTGCTGCCATGCCATTTGGTTAATCGAAGTGCAAGCTGTCGTTGGGTGGGACGTCGGTTGTCTCTGCCTATGGAATAGATGACGGTTATTGTTGCCTTGCCAGTAGTCCATCTGCTACCACTTGGCCTTGCGCGTCCATTCTCTGCTCCAACCTTGCCTGTCTTTGTATTGCGGCCGTCCGGCGGCCGTTTTTCTCTGCCTTCTCCCTCTTTGCGTAATTCTGGTTCTGTGCGCGCCGCCCTTTTTGCTTCCCCAAATGGACGGCGGCGCCGGCAGCGCCCCGATCCTGCCGGCTTATCGTGCGCTACGCGCCCTTAGCTCGCCTTTACGTTTTTATTGGCCTTTCGAACTACGTAACGTTGTCTTCCCCTCCATCCACCAATTGCAAATTCCTCGGCGGAGTGGGCGGCTGAGCGCTCTAAATATTTGTTGCAGTGGCACGCGTCCTATTTCACGTGCCTTTTACTTGCGGTTTTATGTTAGCTCCGTCGGTGTGTGTGTGGAATGTGAGAGTTTCAGAAATATGATGGACTCTGCAGCCAGCACGGCCGTGCTAAAGGCGTCCAGCGCCCAGAATGGCATTCAGACGATTCAAAGCGTGGTTCCTTCGGCTCCGTCGCTGGCACCTGTTGTGTCGCAGTTCAGTGTCAACGTCAGCAACAACGCCCTGGCTCATCAGACAGCGCTGAATGCAATGGCCAGCACCTCGGCCAATGACGAAATGGTCTCCAAGACCAATCTGATCATAAACTATTTGCCGCAGAATATGACCCAAGAGGAAGTGCGATCGTTGTTCTCAAGCATGGGCGAGGTGGAATCGTGCAAGTTGGTCCGAGACAAACTCACTGGTGAGTTGTGTTCGGCTGTTTAGTGTCTGTCTGTGCTGTTTGGGCTGGTGTCGCTATCGATTGGAGCCGGTCAATTTGTCTCAGAATTCCCAGCAGAATCTCGCACCACCACTGATAACGGTTTCCCGAGAGCTCTGATTCTGACGCATTTGGCCTTAACAAGCTCGTTTCCCCCGGATTTGTCCTGCGGCTTTTTATGGGCCTCGTTAAAGCCCAAATATATTAGCTGGCGGCCGCCCGAGCGGCTGGCGCAGGATGGATTTTGGGTTTGGCTAACTAAAAAGCCAATGAGGCGGTGCCGTTTGGAAAGTTGGCTAACAGTTGCGCAGGTATTAGAGGGCAAATCAGCTGCCGTACGAACGGCGCCAACTGTTCTCTACGATTGCGCGCTATTGCAAGGTTGCCGGGGGCTACGTCTGGCCCGAAATCAGAGATGCCACCTCAATTGCCGACCAGCCCGCCTCATTACAGTCGATTACATTTCTGCCCTAGCAAACTACTCTATAGATAGACGCACCTACAGCAGTCAGTCAGTCAGTTTTAGTTGAGAGCTTCTTACTAACAGTTTGGACGTTTTTCTGTGCAAAGCACGTGTCTACAGTCAAGTGTATGTTTGTGCTTCCGATTTTTGGTTTCTCCGTCAGGTATCGGTCGGTCGAAATTTTAGTTGACGTCGGATAACGACCAGTTTAGTCCATACATGTACTTGGTCCGCCACTCCGAACGGGTTAGAACTTCCAGCCAGGGGTTTCGGTCAGAACGGGGTCAAAATTTTCAAGCCTGGCAGCTATTTTGTCACATTTTTATCTAATGTCTGTCGTAACGGTAGGTCTTTCCAGATACAGCCCAAGCCCCTCCTAGTACATGTATGGTTGTTGAGCGAAGCAGCACTATCGCTTGTTGAGTTTTCAGTCACACTACTGCTGCTAGCATCTACCCTCCTCGTGTTTTCGTATCATAGTTTTTGTGTCTGTCGTTCAATTTACTCTAACTTCATTAGATTGGTGATGGTCGTTTGTCTTAACGATGGTTTGTGGCGCTGCGCTGTCTGCCGCTGCTGTCGAAGAGGATTGCCGTGTCGGCTGCAGTAGAGAGAGAGAGAGAGCGGCAGGTGGTGCAGTGCGTAGCTAATTAGAGCCGATGCATAATAAAGAGGGGAGGGTGCCGGTAGAGTACTACTTATGTGTGTGAATCGGATGGATGATTTGTTTTGGTTTATAATTGCAGGTCAAAGCCTTGGTTACGGTTTTGTTAATTATTGTCGGCAGGAGGACGCGCAGAAGGCCGTCAGCACCTTAAACGGGTTGCGGCTGCAAAATAAGACGATAAAGGTATTGTTTGTGTTTGTTCTATTTTTGGTCTATATTTTGCCGCTTTTTCCTTCTCCGGTTCGTCTCTCTCAGTTGTCGCCGTATCATTCATATGTGGCTGATTTTCGTTCTTCGGGGCAATAATTAATTAATTAGTCAGTTAATTGATTGTATTTACTTGGTTACCAAACGATTACCAACGCTTTCTACCGTGGTTTCGTTTCTACTTTCACTAAAACCGACCTTTACTACCTTCTTTTCTCTCTTCTTAGTGTCAGCGCACTGCCTGGGACCGCTTTCTTTATACATTATGCCGTAATCGTTTTGCACTTGTCTGCTGCTTTATGTGCGCGTCTGGCCAAACCTTTAACGGTGCAATCAATCTGCTCCTAATACAAACGGTTCAGCTCTAGTAGGTGTCCGGTCTACGGTCGACTGGGGGCGATTGTCGGTGCTTGGCGCAGGGGTCCGGTGCCAATGTGGAGGCTGTCTGTTTTAGGTGTCCTTCGCCCGTCCCAGCTGCGACGCCATAAAGGGCGCCAACTTGTATGTGAGTGGACTTCCAAAGACGATGACCCAGCCAGAACTAGAAGCTTTGTTCACTCCCTATGGACAGATCATTACGTCCAGGATTTTATGTGACAATGTTACTGGTGAGTATATCTGTCTCGTCTGCTTCAGAGTACTGCAGACTGCTTCAAAAACTGATATCATAATCATACATTGGCCGGAAAAATCCGGAGGGATGGGTATGGAGACCTCGGGGGGGGGTGTCTCCGGAAAAAAGTTCGAAAAACGCTTATTTGCCTTAAATAAGCGAAAATTTTCTCCCTCCTGGAGAGGGCAGTATGGCCGGCCGAGGGGGTGGTATTGGCCAGCGAGGTGAGGGGGTAAAACCCCCCACACTCCCCTCGGCCCATCCCATGTATGATCATACTTTCTGTCATTCTCATAGCTGTAATGTCTAAATAATCTGAAGTTAATTCCTCTACGACTCCTGTATCTCTTAATTGCTGATAGCACACAAGCGCATAAGCATTGACGCGGACAAAATGACAAAATTTCTTGGAATTTCTCTTTTTAAAATACCTATTACATATTCTGCGCACTTTTAATCGAGCTGTGGTGGACGGACTGAATTTCAGGAAATGTGCCGAAAAATGCGAAACTGTAATGTGGTTAGTAAAAATTTGTATCTAATTAACTAAGAAAAACCGGCAGATCGTTTTTCCCATGGATCGAGAATTCGTTATTTCCGCAATATCGTTTATTTTCGGCGTACGGGTTTAGTGCTGGTCCACCAAAGTAGCAAAAGTTTCCATTTTTCTGTTTATGTAATCACCAACATTTGCAGAAGCAGCAGCAAAAAGTATGCCGCAGCCTTTTCCAATAGGTCTGGTTAGAGATTGACGTTAAGTAAAATTGCAGCCAGATGACATTTTTGTCTGCATGTTTAGGTGTTGCATGGTGTACAAGTCAAGAGCTCGTACACTTGACTCTGCCGTATTGTTAGGAGTCTAAAAAGTGGCTCTGAATTGCGCGCAAATTGCACTTGTTACGAAGGAGTGTTTAGGTTTGTCGAAAGGAGTTGGTTTCGTGCGTTACGACAAGAAGTCGGAGGCAGAGATAGCAATACAGAAACTAAACGGTGTGGTGCCGGTGGGCGGCGTCGACCCAGTCACCGTCAAGTTTGCCAATAACCCGGCGGCCAACAACCAGAAGGCAGCCATCCAGGTGGGACATTTGACTGCTGTCTGACCGCTTGTCTAACTGTCTGCTGACCGATGGTCTCCAGATGGCCGATTTGCAGGTGGCACAGGCGGCCTCAGCCCTCATGCCACTCGCACTCCTCAACGCCACCGCCGCACGACGCATGCCCGGACCCATCCATCACACGCCCGCCGCTGGCAGGTAACCTCTTGTCCCTCCAGCTCGGCTCCCAGCTCACCTTCGGCAGTTTCAGATTCAGATATTCTCCGTTGGCTTCAGCAGCCGGAGTCCCGGGCGCAGGCGCCACTGCCGGTGCGGCCAACGACCTGTTGACCACGTCAGCCTTGATTCAGATGGCTAACGCGGCTGTGGCTTCAGGTTAGCATCGGTGTCGTCTGGTGGTTGCGGTTAACCGTTGCTCACTGTGTTCCAGACGTTACAGGAGCTCAGAACTCGGCTGCCGCAGCCGCCGCCGCTGCTATGGGCGCCGCCCCCGGCGCCGCCAACCCCGGCTGGTGCATCTTCGTTTATAATCTGGCCCCAGAAACTGAAGACTCCACTCTTTGGCAGCTTTTTGGTCCGTTCGGAGCCGTCCTTTCTGTCAAGGTACTACTCTCTTCTCTGGGTGCTTTATGACCTCAGCCCTTTAGAACTCACTCTATTTGGGTGAACCTTTTTGTTCGTCTACACTCTAAACAAATTCCTATTTGCATGAGACAGGGCTGTTGGGTCGGTTTTTTCCTCGGTTTTTTTTCGAAAAAAAAACGGTTTTTTTCTAGGAGCTCGGAAAAAAACTAAAATTCGGAAAAAACTCAAACAAGTTTTTAAAGGAAATAGGCACAATAACTGGTTAAATTCGCTTCTAGTGCTTTGAATTTACGTTAATAGAAGCCTTACAAGCATTTTCCTGGCATAACTTAGCTGTTTTTTGCAAAAAATACTGGTACCATTTTCAGGCAACTTTTATTTATTATTGTATTTTTGTTGTTTTAATATCAAATTACTGCTTTAAAAGATGAAATTAGTGCATTTCGTAATAAAACTCACGCTATTTCGTTGAATTCTGCAATAAGAAACAATTGTTAAAAATTTTTTTTGTCATCTCGGAAAATAACTTTTGGAAAAAAAACTGAAAAAAACGAAAAAGCCGGCTTGAGTTTTTTCCCGGAAAACAAACAGCCCTGGCATGAGACTAGGCATAGACAGGCCTTAAGCAAGCACACGTACACAGGAACAATAACACGTTTGAGATCACAAGAAAGCAGGTTTTTGCGGTTAAGCTCAGTAAATTGTTTTGGTCGGTGTTCGTTCTTAAGTTGCTTTCATACTCGTACTGAATGCAACAAGAACACATTTTATACGCACCAACACGACGCCCGACGGTAGATCTTTCTAGTCCTAGTTCTAACTGCGTGCATGCGACCTGAGGTCAGAAATTTTTGCAAAGGTTCACTTGAGTTGTGAGAAGAGTAGAGGTTGGGTGCTGAGAAGAGCGACTGTTTAGGTGATTCGAGATTTTTCAACGGGCAAGTGCAAAGGCTACGGCTTTGTGACGATGGCCAACTACGACGAGAGTCTGGCGGCCATCACAGCTCTGCACGGCACGACGTTGGGCAACCGCGTGCTGCAGGTGTCGTTCAAGGCGCAGGGCGTTCCGCGCAAGTGAGAGCCTCTTCAGTCTGTCGGCCGTTCAAGCGACGTGTCTATTTTTGATAGTTAGCCATTTTGTCATAGCCGCTGATCGTTTGAGCCGGCTGGCGGCGAGCGAGCGAGATTGTTGTCCCGTGCATTTCTGCTAGTCATTTTGAAACACGAGCTACTGAATTCCCAAATCCGAACGAGCTAAGCAATCGGTTACTCCTGCTACTACATTATTATTGTACTGCTGTTTTGGACTTGTCTTTGTGTTAGACTCTGCTCTGGTTTAGCGAAAAGCCGCCTGCCAAAGCGCATAGATCTGTCTGATATTAGTCGTTCTCAGTTGCGTTTTGTCTTTCGTCGCTGTAGTTGTTGCTGCTGGACGTGCTCAGCTGAGAACGCCGCCCGGTAACCTTTTTGCGTCTAGGCCGTCAGTCAGGGGAAATTCAGGGTGTTGGGCGTGCGGCAGCTAAATTTTATACAATTTGTCCCGTTGAAATGCTCCTGTGTGATGATGTTGAGTTCAAAGGAGACGCATCTTTGTAATAATAGAGGTAGCCGAAATGTTCACGTTCTCGATGTTCAGGTTCTGACTTTTATTCAATGTTTCTTGGCAGCTGTTTCCACACGTATGCAAATTGTTATGGTTGACCTGTTTATGTTGTTATAAGGATACGCTTAGCGCAGTACTATCGTGTCGTCTCGGTAGCCGACGACTGTCCTCGCCCGTATACGTACTTGCCATATACGGAAGTCTCCACAAATCCCAAAGATTCACATTAGCACAGGTAACTTCATTGTTCAGTTTTGAATGTTTATTGCTTTAATTTGAACTGTTGTAATTAATTCGGACTGCCTGTCCTGCTTGGGTTAGCTAAGCAATGAAAACCGAGCGGGAGCTCAATACTTCGTTGCTTAGCTATCCCGGTGCCCTTAAATAAATTGTTTGCCGCGGCACAGTTGGTGAACTATCATTTGTGTGGTGTATTATGTTTCAATTTTTGCCATTTACCGGTCTTCGGCTTGCGTTGTTTAATTTGTCCAACAGTATTTTTACTAACCCAGTTAGCAGCAACTGTCTGTACATTAGTTGTTCAATATTCGACCGCTAATATTGCCGCTGTGTCGTACAGTTTAAGCGAAATATTCAGTTGATTGTGTTCATACTCGTTAGGTTGCGGTATGATTTTAATTCCTTTGTCAGTTCTTCTGAAAGCTGATTTGCTTGCCTGTTGTCTGGTCCGCTAATGGTGTGCGGTTTAGCATAAATTCTGTTCTCATGTTCGTTTTAGTTCGACTGCCGAGTCTCCAGTTGAGTCGGTTTCCGTTACTCTGTACCTTCGTTAGCTAAGCTTCTCTTTTATTTAGCTTATTGGTTTGTGCACAAATACCTAACACGAACAACTAACCACAAATAAGGCATACCGCTGCGTTCAGCTGATCTCGGAGGCACTCTCAGCTATTACCGATATACAACAATCTCAGCCGAATATCAACATCATCATTATGTAGGCAGTTGATGTGGGCGGGCCGCGTGCATGTACAAGTTAGAGAAAGAATAAATAGAAGTTTAGGGTGTCAGATCGAAGTATCACAGAGAATGAGTTAGACCCGCGTGCTAGTAAGCATCAAAGTGAGGACTGACTAAGTTTGCCAATGAATTCTGCTAATCCTGGACGTGCACGATCAGCCATAGCCATCACAATCCAAAAAGTAGAATCCGGTTTCAGATCGAGTGCCTTACGAGCTTTGCGCAGATGAAGCGCTGCAGGTTCCGTACCTTCGCCACTAAACAGTGTCAGTTACGTACGGTACGATGCACATCCACTGTAGATCATACATGTAACAGGTCATCCGCCGGAATGGGAAGAGGTTGGGCAAACACTCAAAAATCGCCAAGTAGGGCTCAAGTACAGCTAAAAAGTGCTGTTTTACAGGCGATTTTAGCAATTTTAGTGTCTGAAATTCTAAAAAAATTTGCTCAAAAAATTATTTGCCAGAAAATCGGAGGGGGTCGGAAATGTCGTATCGGTCTGGCCTAACTCGGGTGGGGGCAGGCCCCCAGACCCCCTGCTACATGTATGCTGTAGACAGTAATCAGCACAGTAAGCGTGTCCATAGGATACGACACGATCTGATCAGGGACTGAAGTCCTACGATGTCCTAAGCCCATTTCGCAACCCCGGTTCTTGTTGTATAGCTAGCTGAGCGTACGTATCGCCCTTCTTTCATTGCCCAGCCACCATTCCTTGCACGCTGCTGGGTGCCAGTAACTAGAGAGACATCGTCGTACTGACCCCTCCCAACGCCCGTTCCAGTTTGGCAGACTTCCCGGACATTTTTGGTTTCTCGGACAGCTCCTGACGTCGTCCTCTGCTGTATTTTCCTCCTGTACGTACTTGCAGTCGCTTCGACCGATTTCAAACCTCCCATTTGGGGACCTGGGCTGGTCTTTAAGTCGACTACTTAAAGTCGCTTCGACCGGTTTCAAACCCTCAAACAACCGCTCTCGCAGATGCCGGGGCCTCCGTGACACACGGCATAGCGTAATCTACCCATGGCTAATTTGCGGCTGGAGAGAACTCCCCAACCCCAAATCGGTGACCAATTCGTAAAATAATTCGGATACGTACTGTCAACCGGGACATACGTTTGCTCCTGTAGGTAAGCGACCAGTGCCACAGCCTTCTGCGCCTGAAACCGCATCCACTGTGAAACGAAGCCGAAACGCGCGTCTTTATCAGGCGGAAGTAAATCCATACGAACCATGAAGTCCTTCACCATGGGATCAGAGTTTGTAACTTGCTTTAAACTTCTGCAACGATTGTTATGGATACTTTATTTCAAGCGACTATGCATCCAATCTCCTGCAGGCGCAACTATACGGAGGTACTCCCGTTGCAACGTTACCGCCTCCGGGACAGCTCAGTATACCCTACGGGGCCAATGCTGAGTGGACTATAAACAGTCCCAGGTGCAACGGGGCCAGTCCCAAAATGGTAACGCCCCATTCCGGGCACGTAGCCTTGTTCCTGTTGGCTACGTGGTTGTTGGCCTCCGACTCATGCTTGGACTGTCGGCACTAAACCGTCCCGGATGTCAATTGGGACTTTGCCCACCTGCCACTGATAATGCCTAGAGCTGATGGTTTAATGTGCAGCCGGGCCACCCACATCTCGACTGTGCGACAGATGGACCCAGTGGTGCAGAAGGGTCGGTCGCCCGACATTTCCGGCTTGAAGAAGTGGCCGTCTATTGTTCCCGGCAACAACAAACAAACAATACGGAGGTACTCAGGCGGTTGAAGAGGCAAAATTGTGAAACCTGTCAAACGTTACGACAAAATATCAAGAGGCGTTCTGCACCATTTACATACAGCAGAAATAATGCGATTCGGGTAACCACTTCATTCACTTTACAGCCTCACAATCAACCGCGCTTTTATTTCTGAAATCTCAGGTGCCTACAATACATCCCAACTAAAACCAATCCTAGGGAGAGTTTAAAAAGGAAACTAGTATATAGGTAATGTTGGTAGAGCGTTGCACTGCACCCAACTCACGTACATTTGCGGTGGTTTCTTTGGTGACGACGAAGAGCCGAAGATTTGTTTCAGATCGTGTTTTTGTGCATCGGCTTTGAGCAGTCGATGCTTATGGTAGGGCGCCGACAGAAAGACACTTTTTTGGTCCAAATCAATAAGAGCAATCGGCCACCAGCTGTGACAAGCCTGGCGCAGTACAGAAGATTTCTCTGTCTAAACAGAAGTCCTACTACACTACACCATCTTCACCTCTCATATTGTATCATATTATTGTAGTAGGGGCTAACTGATGGGGATTGGCGATCCTGTTAGCAACTCCCAAACATCTTAGTAAACCTATGTAAGTCTTTCATGTACTGTATCGATTCGGAGTTTTTGTTTTTGTGCTTATGCTTTAACAGTTAGGAATTTCTCGACATCGGTTCACCTTGAAGCAATAACCATTATGGTAGCGGTACAGTACAGCACTCGGTTGATACTTTAATTGAAGCGATACTATTTGAAATTTATTGAATAAATGTATAAATGATCTAGATAGCTCTACCTGATCGCAAAAAATACGCAGTCTAGTAGCACCTACGTACATCTATCATCTGCAAAAAAAATTAACCAGCAAAGAACAGCAAATTTACAAGGAGGCTTTTGTCCTAGTCCACCGGAGTTTGAACCGGTAGCCAATCAACCGTACCGTAGAGTATCGCTACCATTTATAGCACCAGTACAAAAAGGTCGAGAAATCACCCACTGTACAAGTCGAAATTTCCTCCAAAAAGCAAGCAAGCTTGCCCGACCGACACGCACAATTGATCAAAAGCGAAGTCTGCACAACTCTCAACTCTTACGAAAGACAACTGGCTACATGACCTTTCAAAACAACCACTAACAGGCCATACCTTTGGAAGACCCTGCAGTTTCAAATACGGAGAAAAGGGAGCCAGGAAAGGCTGCATACAACACCATCTTTCATTGCTAGGCAAAAATAAGACCAGTGTGCGCAACATCTAAAATAGAATTGTCTTGATTATCAACGTTTACCCTTAGGCTTAGTACATACAAAGGTGATATTCCTAACGTCTGCTCCCATAACAACAGTGTGACCTTTGGCATGTAGATGAGCCAGCAAACAACGATGCAGAAACAAATCATTCGCTAGTCTGCTACCACACAGTAAGGTTTCTTTGAGCTATAACACATTTACTTCATTCATGCTGCCATTAAATTTCTAAATAATCTGTAGTGCCTTGTTTTATGTTCGATGTGTGTAAGGCGAACAGCAGAGATAGACGGACCAAAAGGGTGGTAGTAGTTTAACAAAACAAACTTACAGTAGGAGTTGCAGAACGCTTTACCAAAGGCCAGTGCTCGAGCGAGGCCAATAAATTGAGCAAATTAGTCCACTCGGTTGTCATTCGCGTCAAATTCTCCAGTAATCCTTCCTGAAACACCACCTTTGACGGCCCGTTCGAAAAACAGTCAATTAAAGAAGAAGAAGAAGAAGCTACCACCAAAATGGCAGCTTTCAGTCTGGGCACCAGGTCGGTGAAAAAGCAGCGGAACCATTCCAGGCGCAGCAGAAACCAGTCGGTCCGTTTCTGGTCCATCAACAACGAAACAGAGTGAATGGCTTTGTTGGTGTCTCTGTTCTTTGCCGCGAACACGTAAGCACCGATGATTAGCGAGCGCTGCGGCACGCACAGAAACTTGACGTCCACCGCCGCGTCGGCCATGTGCGACCGGTAGATTTCGCTGCTGAGCACGTGCGTGGCTGCATAGAGCTCGTCACTCAACAGGTCGGCACACGCGCCACTCACGTTGGAATTCTGCGACGCCGTCCGTTCGTCTGCCTCCTCCGCCTTCTCCTCAGCTACGTCATCCAGTTGTGAAGCTGAAACTACCATCAGACGCTTCACCGTTTATGCACTACATATAGCGTTTTTCTCAACATTATTTGGTATCGTTACCGGTCAACTTGAAGCGATGCACATTGGCACTATATCAAGAAATTGCTTATTGTATCTAGTAGTTCAGTCAAAAGATTCTCTGGACACACTGTTCGTACCGAAACTATCGGAGGAGCAGTCTTTGCTGGGCGGATCGGAAATGGCCGTATAGGCCGACGTGTCTTCAGTCAAGACAGTCACACTCGAGTCCAGACTTTGGGCCTTTGACACCTTTCGCTTTTCACTCATCTGAAAAGACGAACAGATTTCTGCCAGAAGCGGAGTAGAGCACGTACGTCCGGCTCTGAATGGGGCGAGTGCAGAGACGAAGTGGGTTTGGCATCGAGGAAACCGGAATTGTCGTTGCTGTGCAAGGAAAGTCTGAGGCCAGCCAGTGGCCCGTCGTCAACGTCTCCACCGCTGCAGCATTCATCAGACATGGTCGATGTAGTGGGGGTGTCGTCCGTGTTCACTGTGTCCGTTCTCAGAGTAGACTGACTGTCCGTCATGGTGTCGTGAAAGGCCAGCACATTCTCACCCCCACTAGACAACAGATCATCCTGAAACCTTCGTTCATGAAAACCTTCATTCCTTCCAAGACCACTCTGCTGTGCAGAGAAACCCTGCTAACCTGTATGCCAACAAATTAAGCCATTTACACGCTCTTTCTACTGTACCTGTGTGGTGCACCATCCGTCACATTGGGCCGAGCCACAGCGTCGACAACAGTGCACCTCAGCGACGGCGGTGAGTAATTCTCCCTGGAACTCGGAGTCAATGTCCTCAAATTTGGGCCCTGAGGCGCTGGAATGACTGCTGGCTGGTGTGAGCGCGAACGACTCCATGTCGGCCGGTACCACATCCCAGACAAACTTGAGATCGGGACCCAGTACGTAGTCCCACACCGACCAGACTATTTTGTTAATGCCTGGCGGATAATGAGCGGGAATTTGAACCGACTGTTTTCGGGCTGATAAAGCTTCAGACACGGTCATGTAAGCGTCGGCGTCCATAGAAATCTTACATTACGTCTAAAGTAGACAAGTTATGACTAACAATAGCATACGCTGCGCACCACGCCACTGTATTGCAATCAACATGAGCATACGCACCGCCGTATGTACGTTCGCCAATCAACATGACGGCTGGTTAAGCAAACGAGAAATTCGATATCGAAAGGCTAAACCCAGTGGGGCAACAAACCAAGAGCACAATTGAAAATTCTATTTGTAAAAAGACTAAGCAAAACTAGTCAGAAAACAGCACGTTATGGCACATACAAAAGCACATCGATACAACGATCGCACAGCGAACAAAAATCACAACTTCAGCGAAACCGGTCACGGCTTTTCTGTATTTAGCGCTTTGATAAACTCTTCCAACTTTTCTTGAATAGACCTGACCTTCTCTGAAAATGGCAGAGTGGTAAGATAAAAAACCTTTTCAAAAACTTGACTCACTCAGTTCTTCAGCTAATTCAACTCGTCGACCGCTCAACAGTTCGCGCTTCCTCTCCGAATCGTGTGCCCAGTCTTCTAACACATCCTGAATAGAATCTAGATTGTTTGGATTAACCTTGGATAGTGCTTGGCGACCTTTATCTCTTTCTCAAGTCTTCGTTGTTCTGTGTTAGTGATCTGCTGTCGTAGAACGTTTCCAGTCAGCTGCAGCATTTTCTGTACTCTCCAGAAAAGCACCACTGCTTGGCAGTCCACTTCCGACTGGTCGAACCCCTTCTTGTAGTGATAGTAAAACGACTTACAGTCCGAAGCCGCCTAAAAACCAAAACAGTACCGCTTATATTATAGGGAAACCTCTTCTGTTATGTGGTCAACTTACATGCAGACATGGGGAAAGGAGGGCTGAGGGGGGTTGACCCCCATCAGGCTCTGACCTAAGCCCCTCATGCCGCCGTTACCCGCTCAGGATTTTAGGAAGAATTTCCCCCATCAACCGCTGCTACCTCGTCAGGAGTTGAAAATTTACCACCCCCTCAGCCGAAATGCTAGCCCATGTCGCTTACAAGCTCAGCGAGATGGATTTCTCACCTATTACCCAAATTTGGAATAAAAGCAGTTATTACATTTACATTTAGCGCAATTATTACTTGAGCAAGAACCCTAACCTTCTAAGCCTAAACCTACGTTTAAATATGAAACCAAGACATCATCCACCGGAGGGCTTGGTGTTGTGTGTGAGTCCGGCCCGGAGGGTGGGTGGCTGAGTTTGGCCAAAAATTCCACAAAACGCTAATTTGGGCTCTATCAAACATACAAAAAAGCTATTTTACAGGCAATTTTAGTGTCGAACAATAAAAAGTTGCCAAAATTGAACCATAAATTGCTGCCCAAAAACAGCAAGTAGAAAGGGGCCACAATACCGGGGTCTGACCCTAGCCAGTTGGGGTTACAAATTTGGCTTAGGTTAGAAAAACGTGGCAACGGCGCTCATATTCCAAATTTTCGACTTATCGGCGATTTCATTGGCCTTTAACAAACGCTTGAAGTTGCAACACTCCGTCTTTAAACCACTGAGTGATTGATTGAAAACAGTTGGTGACAAGAGCAAATAGCTTACTCGAAGAGCGTTCTCAAGGAAGAGTTTTCTGTACATATAGTGCCAGTTGTCTCGAATCACTTGCTCACTCACACCGGTAATACCTTTGCCTTCGAGATTCTTGCGAACGAACGTAAAGTCCTCGTCTTTTAGTGCCGGGCCGTGATTCTGCAGAGACAAACCTCTCAAATACATAGCCTACAACATAAATAAAAGAGGGTCGCACAGGCTCGGCGGTGGCGAGGCGTTGTAACTCCGACTGCACCGCCTGTACGGTCAGGTGAGTATCGCTGGTCTGCGCCCATCTAATCCACTTGTCGAGGAAGCCAGGACCGCGCATATCAGACACTGTTTTGCCAACACGCTCCAGTCTCTTCTGCACCGCCGAGCTCATGAACCGCACCGCCGAGTCCCAACTTTGCTTGTCACTCACTGACCGGTCTTCTAACGCGTTCAACTGGATCACGCGCTAACAACAATAGACGAATAAATAAAAGGACCAACAGAATTTTCGTTTGCGTTGGTTCTTTTTCGGGTTTAGTAAACTAATCAGGTAAGACCGAACAATCAACACGCCCCATGCTCCAGATGCAGCAATCGACAGAGCCGTAGCATGCTAGACGTACGTACCAGGACATACTGTACGCCCTAGATGACGGCTGTGTAAATGAACCACTCCCCATTGACACGAAATAAGGCAGCCGGCCACCACAGGTCAGAAAGGTCAGCTGGCACGCGCTCGGCATACCAGCCTACGTACAATCGACTCCTGTGTGTTAAGCACTTGCCGCGCTGAGGGGATGATCGCAGGCTACATGACAATTCCTTGAGGCCAGTTCCTCGGCGACTTTTCAGCGCGCGACTTTTCCTCGATACGACTTTTCATGGCTATGACGTTTTATCGCTATGACTTTTCCTCGCTATGACTTTTCCTCGCTATGATTTTTCCTCGCGCGACATTTCCTCGGAATAAAATAGGAAGAAAATCATAAATCATGACATCCCGTCACATCGTATGGTATAGCTGCCCAAAACAATTACTTGCCCTTCTACCCCATTAAACACGGCTAAACTGACCTACCGTATTTGCTATAATGAACCGACAGCATTATAGACATCAGTTAAAAATAAACCGACAGAGCAAACACCACGGTATGTATGAACTTATCCTCTAACCAGTTTAGCAGCGAATCTCAAGCACGTTCGTTCAAGCCAAGCTCTTCACATGCTCTAATCATATCAGCCTCAAGGGGAACAAATGTCAAGCCAGGGACCATCTGAATTCCAAATCGGCATCATTTCGTGTTATTGCTTGTGGCTCATATATTCCTGTGTACATATGAGAAAAAGTATCGAGAAAATAGTCGCCAGATGAAAAGTCGGCGATGAACTGTCTGTGAGGAATTGACGTGATACAATAATCGCACGCAGTCCGCTCGCTATGCACACCCTCAACAGTCGGTAGCCTAACCAGTCACCCAACTGCGTATTGGGTTTTGCTCAATAATTATTCAAATTTGCGCACTAAAGGCTGATTATAATAGCTTCTTCAAAAGCAGTCTCCTCCAAGCCAAGGCAACCCATTGGAATTCATCCTTGAGGCAAACACAATTTCTGTGTTCGGAGGCCTGCGAACGAGATCGCCTATTTCGTCGAATACAAGGCGAACACAGAGCCCGTAGTTAAGATGTTCGCGAACAAGTGGCCGAACACCTCGCTGAACACACCATCGAACACCTCGGCGAATACAGCCGAACGCAAAAATTTCATGACGAACACAAAACTGTGTATTCGTGGGAGCAATGTGTGCCATTATGGTACAGATGAATTCGAAAGGGTTAAGGCATAGAATTTTGTAAACGTACCAAATAGTCCAAAGCTTTTGAGTCCCATTCATGCTGCTGCATAGCTGCCTGTACGACTGCATGCTTAAGGGGTTCAAAAAGAGGGTCGTGGTCCGTGCGCGACTTCGCGTCTTCCTCAGCCAACCGCTGAAACTCCTCACGCAACGTTTCCCATCCAACCTAAACAAGTGCAACAACAGTGAAACAAGAAAGCAAAGCAAAAGCCGGTCCAGTCCAACCTGCACGCATTTGGCTGGTAGTTCCTTGTCAGCCCAGTGTTTCAGCTTAATATCGATCATGGTATTGAATGAACCGGCGCTGTCCACCTGTGCGGCCGGGATGTAAATGTTCTCAAAGACGTAGGGAGACACCTGAAACGCCTCAAAACTGGAATCGGCCTTCTTCATCAATTTAGATTTACGACCGAGCAACAGGTCGTTAACAGCTGGGCGCAAAATACACCGGTTCTACCTTCTCCAGCAATCGCTTTTCGAGCGCCTCTTCCCACTGCTGAGACGTCAACAGCGACAAATTCACTATCTCGTCCAGTATTTCTCCTCGGGCCTTGTCGAACAACTCGTCCTTAAATGTCACTAAATTAATGCGACAAAACTAGAGAAAACCGCCCCACTCTGTCTAGTTCGCGTTGCCGGGGAAAGGTGTTCTTCCATTCGGTTTCCAGGTTAAAGCGCGTAGCACGAAATGCATCTGCTTGCTGCTCTACTGAATCTTTGACCATACGCCAGAAACAGTCAGAAACGGCCAGAGACATGTTTCGCGTTGTCATCTGAGTCGGTTTCAATACTCCGTCTCTGTATTGCATGTGCACGTTATTTTTAAACACTTTAATTAAATCTCTGTAAAAACCACCCCTCCGACTTCGACGGTGACCTGATATTATGTATATCAGGGTTCGTGCGGCTTTTGTATAGCAAAATTCCCTGACCTTTCCATGACCAAAGTCAAAATTCCCTGATCAACCAGGGCGAGGAAAGTGCAACCAGTCTGAGCAAATTTAAAAAAATTGGCTTTGTAAAACGCATTTAAACGGTATTCAGAGAGCAAATTTTCGGTTTAAGTAGCAGTATATAAAGTCAGAAGACGGATCTTCAAAAGGTGTTGTGAAAAGTTCTGACAGGACAGGACAGGATAGCTCTGACACTTTGGTCGAGAGATGTTTCTGCTGCTATCAAATTTTTCCCTGACCGACCAGACATCAAATTCCTTGATTTTTCCCTGATTCACCTGACTTTTCCATGACTCCCTGACGTTCCAAGTCCCGCACGAACCCTGTATATGTACGGTATGGTACCAACTACCAATAACCCTTACGGGCACACTGCGCACCAATTGGTGCACGCGCCCAATTTCCATCATTTCTCTTCCACCTTCGCGTGCTTTTTTAACGCAGACGGCCAGCTGTTACGCAAAATTTTAAGCCTCTTTCATCACGCATCTACGGCAGAACACGCTTCCCAGTCATAATGCATTTTTATAACGTATTTGTGTCCACTTCGCACGGGATCATAAAGCGTTTGAGCGGCCGAAAGTGCGAAATGGCTTATCGGACATTTTTTTACCTGTGTGCCCGAAAGGGATAAATAAGGCCTCGCTACAATAGTACAGCACCGGTACGGTATCATTTCTGGTTCAACCGACTGTTATTAGCTGTAATACAGTACGTACTTGAATAATCTAGATTTCTGGAAGAACTTCTCCTCGTAAGCTCTAATGGTTTCTATGCTGTCTCTAGTATTTCCGCGTCCGGTAACTACTGCAAAGTATCCCAACGCCTTCATGGGGAACAATTTGCCTTCCAGAATCTTTTTTATCTGAAAACAAGCATAAATTAAAATAGTGCAGTAGGACTTGACTTATTAACTTCTTACCCTGTCCGGATTGGTAAGGTTCTCTTCGGCCAGATCAACTTTCGTCAGCACGAGAATGGTGCGGTGTCCTTGCGGATCCATCGAGCTCACCAAATCCGTCACGTTGCTTCGTTCTGCGTCGACGGCTCCGTCTAAGAACAAAACCAATTGCAAACAAAGAAAACAGCTTGCTCCACACCACCCAAACCAACCGTTTTGAGCGTCCGTTTTACGTAAAGTCACAGTTTAACATACAGGTAAATAAGATTACCTTGAATGCATAAAATAATGGCGTTAGGATTTTCCATGTAAGTTTTACAGATTTTCATGATGTCGTCTTTGGTTTCGAGAGCCATGTCAGTTGTGACGGTTGAAATTACACCGGGCAGATCGACCAGCACCATTCGAGGCAAGGCAGGGCCTTTGACCGTTAAGGCAATAACTTCATTTGACACAGTTTTGCCGTCCGCCACGCTGTTGCGCATACGCAGCTCAATCTCTCGACGCAACGCCTCCAACTAAAACCTGCCGTGGTTTAGAGAGACCGTTAGAAAGAGCAAACTGCACCTCCGATTCTTTGCTCAAATCGAACTCTCTTGTGCTATCCTTGAACTGAGCAATATGATAAGGGCCCTCACTAAGTGTTACTTTCACCGGAGCGCGGGTCATCATCTCGCCGGACCCACTGGAAAGATTCAGAATAAACAACACACCACGCAAAAAAGCACTAACCGCGGGAAGATTCGAGCCCGTGCCACCATTTCTAACACGCTCGTCTTGCCCGAGCTCTGGTCACCAACTACAACAACCTAAAAATTTGGGAGTTTAAGAGAAGAGAGCACAAGTTTTCAGGCGACTAACGGCATAATACCGGTACTGAGGGTAACGACCACCAATTGGTATCGTTGGCCAAAAGTAGGGTAGAGGGGTATTGTGGTAACACCACACACAAAACTATGACAAATATGACTGACTAAAGGTTGTACGAACGAATAACAGCTAAAAGACACACCCTTGGGAGATTGTCTTGCAGATTATAGGACGAATCAAAGTTCACCAAACTATCCAACACTTCTGAGTACATGTCGATCAAAGACTTCTGAAACTGAACAAATAGTGCGTAGCCATCTCAGAATCAAACTGACCTTGGTCTTCCGTTGTCGCGATACATTGGTGCTTTTGAGGATGAGCTGACGACGCAGCTCTTTGTTCTCTTTCTCAAGCTTTTCAATCTCGCGTTGGTACTTTATCTAAAGTCTATCTTCAGACAGGCAAAACAAAACAGCATAGACAGACGACCTGAAGATCAAGAACTTCGTTCTGCAGTCTATCCACACGAGTCTGTTCGGCCTTGGCGTCACTTTCATCAGAACTGGAAGCTGGAATGTCGCCCGTCATCGCTGCCAACACGTCGTCGCTTCCTGAAACAACGCACTATATGATTTCGACGCACTATATGATTTCGACTATGTTGAGTTACTACACATCAGTATTGTAACGGGAAAAAGCAAGAGGAACTAAAGAACCGAGCATAACTGGGCCGTACTTTTTTTACCGGGTAGAGTTTGAGAAGTGGGTGTATCGTCGAGTTGCTCTGTCTCGAGATCCCACTGTCCATTGTAGGCCAAGAGACCTCGCGACATGCTCTGGCCGACACTTCCGCTGAGAGATTTGTTGAGCCAGTCGGTCAGTGCTGGCAGACTTTCCTCGCGCCACTCGGCAAATCGAGCGCGACCGTCGTTCCAGCGAGACTTCATCAACTCCATTACTTCCGAGTCTTTTAACCAGGGAAGTTCGGGTAGATTCTGCTTCCATCTGTCGTACTGCTAGAATCGTCATTAACTGCTGTATGTCCACTGCATCCTCATAACCATACATGTAACAGGTCATCCGCCGAAGGGGGAGGGGGTTGGGGGTCCGATCCCAAATTTTGGGAGGAGGGGGTTGGGCACTAAAAAACGCTCAAAAATCGTAATATTTTGGGCTAAAAATCGTCAAAAATCGCTAAGTTGGGCTGAAATACAGCTAAAAAGTGCTGTTTTACAGTCGATTTTGGAATTTTTGTGTCTGAAATTGCAAAAAATTGCTCAAAAAATTACTTGCCAGAAAAATCGTCTCGGGAAGTCCCAGTCCGGGGGCCTAAGTCGGGTAGGCCCCAGACCCCCTGTTACATGTATGCTCATATCATAACCATACATGGTGCGGGGTGTCTTGTCTGGTGGTTTGCCCACTCCTAACTTGGGCTCGACCCCCAAACGATCCCACCCACTCACCTGAAGCCGACTTTTGTTCCTGACAACAACCACAAAAATGGCCGCGTCCCCTAAACCGGTAGGCCCACCCCAAATTTTCCCATTTTCGCAACCCGAACCTATTTTTCCGGTCCATGTATGCTCATAACACTTGCACAATATTGACACACTCGTCTTACTAAATGCAATGCTCACCTCTCCAAGTGCGTAGCCGCCGGCCACAGCAGAGCCAGCCACCCAGTAGCGTAGCTTGAGAGCGTGTCTCAGAATTCTGGTTACAATCCCTCGTCGACTGTGACAGCTCGGTGGAATGGTGAAAGAAAGGTGCAATCTGAGATAAGAAACAAGAGAGAGAAGAGATCATTAAAGAGAGCAATAAATCCCGTAATCACCTGTGAACTCTGCTGCTCAAGGTTGTGAATCGTCGGAAGCTGATCAGGTTGTTTTGAGGCAAGAAGGACCTTGCTTGCAAACTCTGCCACTGCACAACACCATTGGAGCTCTGTTGCTGCCGATGCAGAACTTTGCGCATGGCATCGCTCCCAAACCGACCCACCACTCCTCGAATGATTCGACCGCCAGACGACGCCACTGCCACCATCGCATGCAACTGTGCGTTCTTGTGACACCAATCCAAACACAAACAAGTCTAGATAGATCATCAGGGAAGGTCAGAAATGGACTATTATTAATTAATTAACTTCCTTATGACTATTACAACTCCGGAGCGTGCCCTAAACTAATGCGTCCCCCTAGGGGTATTTTAATATTTGGAAAACAGGCCTTATACTGACGCGTCTCTAGGGGTACCATTATACAGGGTGTGCCAAAAAAACAGCCCAGCAGATTTTTCGCTGTAGCAACCGCAAATCTCAATCGATTTGAATGAATCGTTTTTAAATGAAAGATGAATAAATTCTTAAAAGACTGCTGAAATTTTCATTAATGTACTCTGCTTAGTTCCTGAGATATTGGCTCTCAAAATCAAAACAGTGATTTTGGCAGTGAACAACAAGAGGGAACGAACGAACGAACTTTTAGGTAATATGGATTCGGACCCCCGGACCCCCGGACCCCCACCGAATTCGGACCCCCAGCCTGGTACGGAAAAATGGTTCTTAAGATTCGGAACCCCACCTAGGCCGTAGTTTAAATTTCACGAAATTTTATTTGGAAAATTATATGGGGCACATTTGGACACCTCGGTACGCGGACCATTCCCCCCATCCACCGAGCACCCTAACTTTAGGCCTCAGTTTCAAGCTGCAATTCAAGTTTCTTCCGGTACCAATTTTCACTTTATTTCTTCTATTTTAGTGTATGATCTCTGCTGTTCTTCCGGTACCAATTTTCACTTTATTTCTCCTATTTTGGTGTATGATCTCTTCTAATCTTCCGGTACCGATTTTCACTTTACTTCTTCTATTTTAGTGTATGATCTGTGCTAGTGCGTCTGGTCGCAAATTCTCTCTGGTAGATTGGAGTACTGACGCAACTCTGTTCGGGCACTTTACACTTGATACGATATTGCCGTATGGTGTGATTACATATTTCCTTGTGTAGCGTAAGTACGATAAATCTTTTTAAATACTTCGTTATTATTGGTCTACCTACATGCGCGCGTACTATTGTTTCTAAGTAAATTAACTTGAAATATAATTTAATAATAATTTACTTGTATTAGTAAATTTCTAAAAAAATTAATTGAAATTATACTTATAATTTACTTAAGGCAAAAATTCACTACAGTCGTGCCTCGTTAATATGGCCCTCGTTAATATGGCACCCTCGATTATATGGCCAATTAGCTGTTGTCCCAATTATTTTACACAGTATATGTACACGTTAATATGGCCCTTGGTTTCTGGCTATGGCCAAAACTTTCTGTGTCCCAATGTCTCAGTTTACATATTTAACTGATTCGTTAATATGGCCCTCGTTAATATGGCCCAAAAAGCTGCCTGGCTTTTTAATATGGCCATCAGGGTAATCTATAATTTCGATTAGAATTTAGTCTGTTTTGTCTTTGTTTTCTGCTAGCAACGTTACGTTTGCTTTTTCTGTTGCACATTCAAGCTTCACGTTCAGTTTTAATTTTCCGCACACATTTTCGGCAAAATCGCTTGCCCATGTGTCTGTATTTTGCGAGCAGAACATGAGCTATATTACTGTAGAGGAGATCCTTATGTGGCGTAAATTGCAGGGCCGAATCTACGATGTTAAGCTGGCTGCCATTAAACAAACCAGCATCACCGACTATTTTGGTCGCAGAACACCCGCTGAATAGCAATCTATTTGCGCTGATTTGATTTGCATTTCCTTTTCTCTGGTACGTACAGTAAATGGCTGTTTCTGTTGTAAGCAAAGAATGAGCCAGCTGAAGGTTATCTGTTGATATATACCGGTAAAATTGTTATAGACAGGTACAGAATGACGCTACAACTCAGATTTCACATTAAAAAAAAATTTTTTTTCATGTTTTGTTAATATGGCTGATTCGATAATATGGCCAGTTGGGTCGTGTCCCGAAGTGGCCATATTAACGAGGCACGACTGTATTAATATAATTCAAACTAAAATTTACTTGTATTAGTAAATTTCTAAAAAAGTATAATTAAAATTATAATTATAATTTACTTAGCAACAGTAGCGCGTACGAATATACTACTGTACTGTGGAACCAATGTGATGCTCCTTTCGAGCGAAAGAGATACAATGTAGTCTCGGTTACTGTGTTCAACAACGGCATTTCAATTCCCCCAATACTATCAGGGTTCGGATTCGGTCAGGGGATTTAAATTTGTCATGGGATTTTGGGACTTATCAGCGGAAATTGCGGTGCGTCACTACATAAAAACATGCATTCAGTAGGTTGTAGAAGCAGCAATGAAAGCGCATGTAATTCAGACCATATCAGTAGAGATGGGAACGGAAATTAATTTACGTGCCCATCTCTAAGAGCACTGACTGCAGTAGCAGGCACGCCACTGCCAATAGTACAGTGCATTAGAGATGGGAACGGAAATTAATTTACGTGCCCATCTCTAAGAGCACTGACTGCAGTAGCAGGCACGCCACTGCCAATAGTACAGTGCATTAGAGATGGGAACGGAAATTAATTTACGTGCCCATCTCTAAGAGCACTGACTACAGTACCAGGCACGCCACTGCCAATAGTACAGTGCATTAGAGATGGGAACGGAAATTAATTTACGTGCCCATCTCTAAGAGCACTGACTGCAGTAGCAGGCACGCCACTGCCAATAGTACAGTGCATTAGAGATGGGAACGGAAATTAATTTACGTGCCCATCTCTACATATCAGTGCGTTTTAGAAGGGTAATTTTCCAAAAATTTTCTCGCCCTGGTTGGACGGCCCAACCAACCTCTTCAAACTACTAAACCTGTTAGGTCTGTGGTCAGAATGCTTTTCTTACGCGTTTTTGAAGGTTGATTTTTTTAGAAAATTTTAGCCCTGGTTGGGCGGCCCAACCAAACCTCTTCAAACTACTAAAACTGTTAGTTGTATGCTCAGACTGCCTTTCAAACGCAATTTTCAAAATTTCCTCGCATCTGGTTGGGCAGGCAAAATCGGGGGCATGTCTGGGGATTTTGGATCAACAGATTGCCACGACCCTGACTATGATGAGTTTTAGATTCATATATACAGTAGTAGCTCCTTCGCTAGTAAAGATTTCTAGCACAATTTTTATTCAGATTTGATGTACTTTCAGTGGAGCTCAGCGACAGTGTGAAGAAGTCAGTTTTTTGCTCTCCTACCTGCCGTATGGCATTTTTCATTATATTTAAATTATTTTTATCTGAGAAATACTTTGTTGGACTCAATTTTTTGTGCAAGTTTATTTGTTCAGTGTAATGCTCAATGTTGACCTTCCGCTTTAACTGTTACGCAGCTTTTTTTACTCACCACCAAGTCAAGCATTTTTGACAATCGTTTAGCCGATGCTTAAATTATTTCTATGACGTGCAATTTGCTGGGAAATACGTTACGCAAAGTCATTACATAATGATTATATGAACGAATTTACCGCATTGCAGTAATTTATAAAATCAGAGCTTAAAGAAACCGATTGCCGGCTCAATCCCACCTGGCAAGGCAAACTGCCATATTAAATTTTACCCTAAAGGATGATCCTAACTCTGAACCTGCACCCAGCTAAGCCTGATCCTAAGCATCAGCTTGAAACTGAGCCCTAAAGTTAGGGTGGTCGGCGGATGGGGGGAATGGTCCGCGTACTGAGGTGTCCAAATGTGCCCCGAAATTTGCAAACAAAATTTCGGGAAAATTTAAACTACGGTCCCGGGGTGGGGTTCCGAATCCACAAACCGTTGTTTCCGTACCAGTCTGGGGGTCCGAATTCGGTGGGGGTCCGGGGGTCCGGGGGTCCGAATCCATATTACCAACTTTTATGGCAGTTAGTAGTTTACGCACCGTAACGCGGCAACAACGAATAGGGGCGACGGGCGCCCCGGGGCGACGGGGCGCTCGGGAGCCAGACGCACCCCTAAATTCCAGTACTGCGGGCGCCGTTTCTACTAATGCATTTATGAGCGGTTCTAAGCGGAAATATGCAAGAACTTTATGTTTTTGCGTTTGCTTTTATGTGCATAAAGATTGGCTTTACCCAGGTTGCCAATATCCGGTCTGTCAGGAGACAGATCGACTGAACCGAAAGTCAACAGTGGAATTGAAAGACAGCGTAACCAAAAGAGCGATTTAGAAAGCGAGGCCTTTTAATTTAATGGCCAAGGCGCAGTACGCATCTGTGTTTATCAGTGCTGACTTGACTCCCTGACAAGCGAATCAAGTTTTAGACTTACGTTACAAGAAAGAGCTGGGGACCAAACCCTCCTTGTAAATTGTTTATAGAGCGATGAGCGCTACATACATACGCTACTCGATACGATCAGATATAGGGGTGGTAGTCAGTCGACGATTGGCTGAGCCCTTCATTTGATAAACTTTGCATGCAGGGCAGGCCCAATGAAAACGATAAAATACGAAATTTCAATTAGCAGGCAGCCTCGATATCTGTGTACAACAGAGGCTAGAAGTATCTAGGGGTACAGATAAATTACAGACTTAGCTTTGCTCCAGAAGCAAAACCTGTCGCACTCGCACCACAGGCCAAACAGGCTATCGGAGATCTGTGCTGCCAATTTAGCAGTGGAACACCTAGTCATGTGCTTGATAGGGTGTGCCGATCTTGTGTGCTGCTCATGTGTGTGTGCGATCTCAATTGTTGTACGGTATCGAGGCCTGGTATTCTAGAAATATGCCTATTTATATGAAAGTGAAGAGATAGCAACTCATTTTTGTTACCATAATATTGCAACAACTACGTACGCACCACTCTCGCATCCTGAATTGATGGGACAAAGTCACACCCAAGTCGGATATGATTGGCCACCAGCCTGCTGGTATAAGTACTTGTTCGTGTAGTGTAGGTAGAGATCGCACACAATGTACCTATAAGAAAACAAAAACGAAAACAACAAATATGGAGGCTTTGGCCTTCACTCTCCGAATACAGAGTGTGCGGTAGTCAACAAACCGGTCACTTTCATCATTTTCTCGTCGATCCCGCAATTGCTTTCTCAAGTGAAAAGCCTTCATTGACAGGCAGCATACTAAAACATGCTGACAAGCAGTTTGAAGCGGAAACTGTTGAACCTCGTGCGGCGGTGAACGACATTCAAGAACAACGATATATTATGAATGAACGCTTAGTTCCCAGACACTCTATAAGCAAATACAGAACATACATACATCAAACACGATAGCAAAGTGCAGGGAAGAAGGTCTGAGTTAAGCCACAAGGCTATTTTAGATAGAACCCATCACTATCTGTTAGTAAAATGTGAAAGATCAATAGGACTGACTCCTGTTGAAAAGCTTTTACAGACCGAGAATGAACTACTTCATCTGGCAGGCTGTTCCACTACCAGCAAATATGTTTTGTCTGTTTTAGACCGGACAGTAGATAGTGAGAGTCAATAGACAGCTCAGAAAACAGGTCGTTGACTAGTGAAGGCACGTCCTTTCTGTCTGTTGTTCGAGTGAGAAGTCCGTTAATAACGAGGTTTAGGCTGCGTCGCTCACGTCCTCGCATCTCTCGTTCCCAGTCACAAATACGCACCAACTCAGAGTGCACTTTGTCATAACAGGAAGAAGGGTTAGGCACAGACAAGCCATTTCTAGCTGTTTGCAGGACAGATGCGTACGATCTCTTCGTCTCGAGAGTGGACAGCTTATTCAGATCGGCTGTCACTTTTTAAAGTTGATCCGAGAGAAAAAGAAATAAGAAAAGCAAAGCGTACCATTGTTATTTTCAGGAAAAGCAAGGAATTAAGTGCGAGTGTATAGAATGTATGCTTTTAATAGGGTACAGTAGCTTACAATACAAACGCCAGCAGGCAGGTAGATGAACAATAGAGCAACGAACTACATAGACGCACTAGACACACACGTACGTAGTACCACTAGCAAAAAGTAAATTATACATTAATCGAGAAGCAAGCACTTCTAGACCAAAACAACAACAACGTGTGACAACAATGACAAAAGGGTAGTAAAGGTGAATTTATCGCACAACAAACCAACCTTTCAAAGTGACAGTCACCAAACAGAGGACTGAGCTGCCATAGCTTACTAAACACGTACTGACCGCCATAAAATTCACAGCAAGAACTTTTCGTAAACAAACTGTATTCGCAAATAATTAACCATGAACAAATTTATAAAAATTAGAAAGCTGATATGTCCACAGGCAATTAATTGGTCCCAACCAGAGATGACGTTGAAGTTCTGTGTCAGCTTGAGCTCAACTCGATTGTGGTAAGGTTGGGTGTAAATTGGGGGTTGAGGCGGCCCAAACAGGTCAACCCCAATCTCTCTTGGTCAGATGGGCTTTGGGTTCATCAGACAGTGGCTGCGGCAGTCGATTGCAGACTGGAAACGGTGGTTGAGTGCTGCACAAACAATCTGGGGAAGCCGTTGCTGGCACATTACGCAATATGGTTTTCGGGCATGCTTTTGCAGCCTCCTAAAATAATCAATGTCAGAACGAAATCACACATCATGCAAATAATACATGTATGTAACAGGTTCAGGTAGAGGAGTGGTTATGTTTCTAATTGGGGGTAGCCCCACCCAACCCCTAAACAAGTATGATGGAAATCATGGAAAGGGATCGAAAATGGCTAAAGGCACCGTTAACAAACATGATTCTTAGATTAGCGGAGAAGGGTCTAAACTCAAGTTCAGGGGACGTAGACCAGCCAGACCCCACAGCGGGTGGGGCCAGGCAGACCCCTGCTACATGTATGATCGATACATAATTTTTGCCCACCCCAACTTAATAAAATTAACAGTTAAGCAGAAATAACTGAAAATCGTAACGGAATAGTAAATGCCCCAAAACCTCTTTCATTTCGCTACGAAATTGACGGAATGGCAGCTTTGGAATGGCAATTTAGATACGTTGTTCAAAAAACTTGACACAATGACCAGGCCATCGTTTTCAGCCAACACAGTAGGCATACCCATATCTTCAAGAGAAGTTGGACGGTTGATTTGTAAACGACATATCGCAAGATCGCAAGCCTGGGAGCTGTACGACTGCCCTCCGGAGCATGCCCTATAAGCGTGCAAAGATAACTCCCGGGGTTGCGGTCTAACTGTATGTGGCAAACACTTTAGTCATAAGGGGCAAGTGGCACAGCTGCGTCAGAATAAATAATTAGCCGACAAACGATAGCAGTTAACCTCCTTGCTTCACGTTCAGCAAACAATGCAACTGAGCGCGTTATGAGTAGTACGACTCCACTATAATAATAGGGTGATGCCATTCGTTTTCTGTTCCACAAGCTTCTAGTTCACCCATTCGATGCCAACTTAGATACAACCGATTCCTTCTCTCAACTCGTCTCTACACCTTCACTGTACCCTTCTCGATTCCTTCAAGCAGAGCCCAAGCAAATACAACCCCACCGAATACAGTCTCTCCGTTTCCCATCTCTACCCTCATCACCGCGTCTCTTCGTTTCCCACTCTGGTACAAGTTCTTCTTCGTCTTGCTAACTCTATTTTGTTTTTGTGTTGGGCGATAAAAGTTCGTGCGTTCGTTCTCTCTCTTTCTGCGCAGCACCGGTAGAAACAAATGAGTTTTCCGTTCAGCTCACCAGAACGGAAATTTTTGAACAACTGTTGCAAGCCAACAAGCAGACATTTTTCCTGCAAATTTGTCAGCCACTACAGTTTCTCAAAAAGAAACTCTAAACCAATTTACAGAACAAACGGCTAAGCATTGAGCTCACAGAAGCGTTTCAAAATGTTTAGGTGAGCTGAACGGAAAAATTGTTTGTTTCTACCGGTACAGAAGTGAAAGGTCAGCTTCGTTCGTCATGCCGCTTCCAGTTCTCTCCGTTCCCTTCAGTGCAGTTCGGTTCGGATCGGTTCACGGCCGACAGGCACAGAAGAGGCCCTCGCGAGTCACGACGTCCGTTAGGGGGGTGAGTGATGAAAGATGTATGTATATAACCCACTCGTCTAATCTGTATGATCTAACCAGCAAACGATCTTCAGTAGGTAGGGTAGGTAGCTAGGTAGGGAAGGAAATTTAACTAACGCACCTGTTGTAGCGTTCACACCAGTTTTTGTCACGCAATAGGAAGGTAGGTAGCAAGGCGACGTGGATTTTTCGGAACTTGCAAACTTTGATGCCATGACAATAAATGAAAAGTGAAAACAAACACAGACACAGTCGTTTCTCTTATTTTTTTTGTCTCTTTCAAAAAAAGAAAAAAAAATGCAACGAAGATGTTTATAAGTAAGTGGCACGGTCGGTGAAAAATTTTCGTAAAACATGCGGTGCGTTAATTAGTTTAAGGCTCCCGGGCGCCCCGTCGCCCCGGGGCGCCCGTCGCCCCTATTCGTTGTTGCCCCGTAACGCACCGTTCGCATCAGCAGCGACTCCAATTGGGCGCCGATCTTTTGGAGTGGTGAATTTGCTTAGATCGATCAGAGAACCGGTCTATTTCAGCTTGCATTAACAAATTGCGCGTTTTGGTAGAAAAGTACTTGTAAAGTCAGCTTCTTTACAATTTAAAAAGAAAAAAGCGTAAATAATCCCGTGTGTCACAGCGGTACCCCAGCACCCGTGGAAGCGGTGTGTTTGTGGGTTCGAAACCTGTCGAGGCAATGGGAAGTAGTTGACACAAAGCGCAACCAAGGCCGTCGAAAGTCAGCAATGGCAAGTAGATAAATGGGGACCAAGCCGGTGCTGTCTAGCACCCACTGACAACAAAAGGGGAGGGTTGTTCTTAATTGTCATTGCCAACCAAAATCAGGCAGCCATCAGGCAGACATGTTAAGTGGGGGGGGGGGGGTCGGCGGAATCGGCCGGCATGGCGTGCGTTGTTGGACATCCCTATGGCCCCAAAGTAAAACCCTAAAACAGTTCCGCCCAACTCCCTCTGGGTAGCAAGCAATGGCCATCCATTGTTAGACCTATTAACCAAATTTTAGTTTGTAGTTAGCGGTTAGTAGTCCAAGATTTCAGGCTTTTCAGTTTGTAGTTAGTGGTTAGTAGTCAATTCAGTCAGCGATCCGAGTTTGTAGTTAGTGGTTAGTAGTAGGGTTCCGACGATATATCGATATCGATATCGAAAAGTCGATATATCGACCCTTTTTCCAATATCGATATCGATATCGATATCGCGATATTTCGCATCGATATTTTCGATATTTTTTGTGCAGAAAAAGTAGGAAAAAACAAAACTGACACCAGTTTATTTCTCCGGAACAGTAAAAAACATTTTTTCCTGGACAACTCAGAAATCGATGGTATTGTCAAAACCTATAACAGTGGCATGATAGCTCTCGGAAACATCGATTTCTTGGCATTCTCAGCTTTCAGACAGCACGCTTATGTTCTAAAATGTCTGCAGCAACACTGAAGAGCTGCTCACTCAGCACACTTGAAGCAGGATGGCAGAAGCAGACATGGGCTAGCTTTTCGGCTGAGGGGCGGTAAATTTTCAAATCCTGAGGGGTACCGCCGGCCGATGGGTAAAGGATAGCAAGCAAAAAATTCCGACTTTTTACAAAAGTCAAGGTTTTTGGCATATTTGTCATTAACCTAAGTTAAAATACACTATTCTGTCTGAGCTCATTTATGCCTAATGAGGGTGGGGCATCGGCCGGAGGGTTCAACCTTTTCATTGAAGCCTCTCAGAAGGCCTCTACCTTTTCTGTTATTCCCTACTTATTGATATCCGAACGCATGACTTGACTGATTAGCAGCGACAGCAGTTTGCTCTTTAAAAATTTTCAGATTTCCTTGCATAACCATAAATATCGATATCGATATCGATATCGATCGATATTGAGCTGAAAATATCGATATCGATATCGATATCGAATATCGACGAATTTTGATATCGTCGGAACACTAGTTAGTAGTCAATTTGTAGTCCCTCGGGGCCGTGCGAAAATGACGTAATCGGTTTTGGGTGGTGATTGGGTACTAAAAACGCTCAAAAATGGTAATTATCGAAAAAAATCGCTAATTTCGGCACAAATACAGTTAAAAATGCATTCTAAAATATTACAGGCGATTTAGCAATCTTCGTGTTCGAAATTCTAAAAAATCGCAAAACTTTGCTAAAAAATGACTTGCCAGGAAGATCTGAGGGGGGGGTCGGAAAAAATCGTCTCAAGGATCTCCGACTGGAAGGTCTGGCTCTTTCGGGTGGGGGCAGGCAGACCGCCCTCTGTTACATGTATGGTGGTGGACAATCTAGCTAGCCTTAATCATTCTAGGACCTAAGAATTGTCATTTATGTATGCACCTATAATTATAGTACAAATGCTAAACTAAATTAAAGTACCTTAATTTGAATCAATATGAATACATTTTTGAAATCCCCATGGTCTCTAGATTCTGATTCACTGAAAAAATCTCATTCAGCCCAACTAAAGAAACAGCCGATTTTTTCCCTTGCGCAAATTAGCGTTACAATTACACCAGTTTGCATTTTTGTTTTATCATGCTAAATTTGGTCTTTTCTGTTGTTTTTCTAATAGTTTTGAGTCATTATGGCGTATTATACATCGGAAAAGTCCATTTTTGGTTGGAAAAATGACATAAACTAGCTATTTTTAGCTTGAGTTTTTTCCGCGATTTATGTTTTTTTCCGACCCTTAGGAAAAAAACCGGTTTGGTACTATGTCAATCAGAAAAGGTGCCGAGATGAGACGTTTTTGCCTGACGAAATTGAGACGTTTAGCAATGGGTGTAAAGTTTCGGTGAATTTTGATATTGTACCCCGATTTTTGAAACAACCAAACACCTTTCCTTTCCCTGAGCTGATCCTATACAGCTGTACATACATTGTGCATAATATGGTAAATTCGCTTTTCCAATGCTGTAGATAACAGCAGCTTTGAAATCATTTTTATGTATACAGTAGTGCTAGTGCACAAAAAATGTCCTCTCCACTTTTTCGGGTTCACTAAAATCACTGTTTTTCACTCAATTCTCAACAAATTTTAACCAAAATTTCAGGGTAGGTGCCCAATTAGTCCGGCTACTTGCGTTACAGTTTCGGCGCGAAAATTCAAATTTTGGCGGGAAATTTAAACGAAAATGCGAAAATCATATGGTCTAATAAAAACGGCTCTTACTCAAGAAATACAAAAGCTACGCCCGTGAAATCATGGCCGCTTATAGACCCAATATAGTGCAATTTCTGTGGAAGTTTCAAAATCCTCGCTCAAAATACGCGCGAGAATCCGATTTTCAAATTTGGCAAAAAAATCGGAATTTATCCATTTTCCAAAGCTAACATTTTGAGGTTCACTGAAATTGCCCGTTTTCAGTCAATTCTCTGCCAATCTGAACCAGATTTGCAGAGTACGTGCCCAATGGGTCTGACTAACTATGCTAGAATTTGGGCGCGAAAATTCAAATTTTGGCGGGAAATTTAAACGAATATGTGAATATCATAAAATGGTCTCATAAAAACGGCTCTTACTCAAGAAATACAAAAACTATTCTGGTGAAATCATGGCCGCTTATAGACCCAACATAGTGCAGTTTTATGTAGAAGTTTAAAAAACCTCACTCAAAGTACGCGCGAGAATCCGATTTTCAAAGTTGGCAGAAAATCGGGATTTATCCATTTCCAAAGCTTACATTTTGAGGTTCACTAAAATTTCCCGTTTTCAGTCAATTCTCTGCCAATCTAAACCAAATTTGCAGAATAGGTGTCCAATGGGTCTGGTTAACTCTGCTAGAATTTCGGCGCGAAAATTCGAATGTTGGCGGGAAATTTAAACTACAAAGTATTCTGCAAAAATTGTTCTTACTAATGTTTAAATTTCCCGCCAACATCTGAATTTTCGCGCCGAAATTCTAGCAGAGTTAGCCAGATCCATTGGGCACCTATTCTGCAAATCTGGTTCAGATTGGCAGAGAATTGACTGAAAACGGGCAATTTTAGTGAACCTCAAAATGTTAGCTTTGGAAATGGATAAATTCCGATTTTCAGCCATTTTTGAAAATCGGATTCTGGCGCGTACTTTGAGTGAGGTTTTTTAAACTTCTACATAAAACTGCACTATGTTGGGTCTATAAGCGGCCATGATTTCACCAGAATAGCTTTTGTATTTCTTGAGTAAGAGCCGTTTTTATGAGACCATTTTATGATATTCACACATTTCGTTTAAATTTCCCGCCAAAATTTGAATTTTCGCGCTCAAATTCTAGCAGAGTTAGCCAGAACCATTGGGCACGTACTCTGCAAATTTGGTTCAAATGGGCAGAGAATTGACTGAAAATGGGCAATTTTATTGAACCTCAAACCGCTAGCTTTGGAAATGATGATAAATCCCGATTTTTTGCCAACTTTGAAAATCGGATTCTCGCGCGTACTTTGAGCGAGGGTTTTGAAACTTCTACATAAAATTACACCATATTGGGTCTATAAGCGGCCATGATTTCACGGGCGTAGCTTTTGAATTTCTTGAGTAAGAGCCGTTTTTATGAGGCCATATGATTTTCGCATTTTCGTTTAAATTTCCTGCCAAAATTTGAATTTTCGCGCCGAAACTGCAACACAAGTAGCCGGACTAATTGGGCACCTACCCTGAAAATTTGGTTCAAATTTGTTGAGAATTGAGTGAAAAAGAGTGATTTTAGTGAACCCGAAAAAGTGGAGAGGACATTTTTTTGTGCACTACTGTATGTACTGTAGATTCTCGGGAAGAGAATCAGAAGAAAACTAAGCAACAAAAGCACTGCACTACAGCAACTGTGCGGAGAGCTAACAGAAAGAAGCTAATACCATGCAAGCATAACAGAAAAAGCAACTGCACTAACTGACCAGAAAGCTGCTCTAACTAACGCCGAATCTTTGGGGGCGTGTATTAAAATTACGTAATGGCATGGGGCGGGAGGTTCGCCAAATGACTACTAATCATTACGGTGGGGGAGGGGGTTGGCGACTTGATTACGTCATTTTTTCAAAGTGCAGAAATCACTGAAGTGGCCATAATTTTAATTGTTTTAACGTACAGTACATGTACATGTAGTTTCGGTTTGAAGCCATTGGGCGTACATTATCTCAATTTCACTTTAAGTTGTGGTAGTTGTGGAAAGTCAAAAGTCCCATTTTCAAAAGGGTGGTGTGTAAAGCACTAACAGGGCCCTTTGGGCGAGAGATGATTCTACTGCTATCAAAGTTTCCCCTGACCGGAGACGAAATTCCCTGAATTTTCCCTGATTCCCTAATTTTTTTAAATTATGTAACTTTTCGATGACTCTCTGACTTTACAGTAACCCTAACGGCGGCCATCTTGTTGGGGGGTTTTTTCCTATAATCACCAAGGTAGGGAGATCACTACTTGCGCCGATTAGTGTTTTGAGTGTGTACATTTTTGGCCATTTTTTGTTTAAAGAGGGCCACCGTCCTTGGGCTTGGACGAATATTGTTATGTTTATGCTTAATCGATAGCTAACCGTCATACATACCCATATGCCCGTGGGCAGACATATCTGTCAGAGGACTCAAATGCTACGATTGTTTTAGTAAGCGGTATTCGAAATCGCGCATTTTCATTCTTTCTATTTTTTTTTTAGTTTGCTGTTCAAGGATCACTGAAACTAAATGCGCCGAAATATGCATCTTAGGTAGGCCTACTCAAAAAAGTAAAATTGGTAGCCATCTTTCAAGAGATGACTGAGAAAACTTCTTTTTTCTATTTTTTTCCTAGTGATGATTTTTGTTCAAAAGGAGCCACCGTCCTTGGGCTTGGACGAATATTGTTATATTTATGCTTAATCGATAGCTAATCGTCATACCTACCCATATGCCCGTGGGCAGACATATCTGTCGGCGGACTCGAATGTTACGATTGTTATAGTAAGTGGGGGTTCCGGAGGAAATCGGCCGATAATCGATGAAGTAGGGCGATATGATGAGGGCGTAATCTGAGATAGCATGCAGTAATTGGTTGTGGATGTAATGTAATGTAACAATAATGTACAAGTCAAAAGTAGTTGTTCAATACCGGATCTGGTCATATTTGTTAAAGATTTACAATTTGCGTGTGCACGTTTTACAGGATTCAACACTAATTGACGCAACTCCGACTGTAGCCGTTAACCGGATTTGACCACACGCCAAAACGCATAATCTGTGGTAGAACTTGATATAGCATGCAGTAATTAGATTTTTATGTGTAAAATAATAATCAGGAGATCGTCAGCAGTCGTTTGATATCACATTCAGTCGTCTGTGTTCAAAATTTCAAATTCGAGTGATCTCCCCATGACCACCGGGCCGCACCATAGGATAATAGGGTAAACCGGGGTAACTTTGAACAAGGGGCAACTTTGAACAGACATGAGTTTTGCGCGTCTTTATTAACTTTAACTTTAACGTTATCAACACGAAGATAAAAGGTTGTTAGAATAGTCTTTCGCGCCACGTGGCGCCATGCGACACTAAATGTCGTACCCGGCCATCTCCGCTGATTGGCCAACTAATCGATCCGTCAGGCTGGCCGGCTTAGGCAGTGGGCGCCGCCACTTTAAACTGGGTCAGACAGCGCAACGCCCTCCCAGCCTGCGAGGCACGATAAATTTTTGCCGATAATAAGCTTTTAGACCTTGAATCAATTTCACAGTGCAATCTACTAGTGGTAATCGTGTTGTACACATAGGGGGTTGTACATGTAGCTGGGTTTTCGGCTGGGGGGGGGGAATTTTTCTGATCCAAAATAGGGTTTCAGGGCTATGCCCAAAGGGGGTTTCAGCGACCTTTTTTTGGTGTCCAAAAGTGGGTTTCAGCGACCTTTTTTTGGGCTCAAAACAGGGTTTTGAGGACTAAAAATGGGGTAAAAATCCTGTCTGAAGTGCAAAAATTCCGTTTAAAACCCTATTTTTGCTGTAAAACGTGGAAAAAACCTTATTTTTAATTTAAAATGTGCAAAAAAAGCTAATTTTGCTTTAAAACGTGCAAAAAAACCCATTTTATTCGACATAATACAGTTAAAATGCATTTCTGGAACCTTCTTTAGAGATTTTTAAACCCAAATTAGGGTTCCAGAACCCTATTTTGGGCCTCCAGAAACCCAAATTAGGGTTCTAGAACCCTATTTAGGGTTTCAGTAACCCAAATTAGGGTTCCGGAACCCTATTTCGGCCCTCCAGAAACCCAAATTAGGGTTCCGGAACCCTATTTAGGGTTTCAGTAACCCAAATTAGGGTTCCGGAACCCTATTTCGGCCCTCCAGAAACCCAAATTAGGGTTCCGGAACCGTATTTAGGGTTTCAGTAACCCAAATTAGGGTTCCAGAACCCTATTTCGGTCCTCCAAGAAACCCAAATTAGGGTTCTGGAACCCAATTTAGAGTTTCAGTAACCGAAATTAGGGTTTCAGTAACCCAAAATAGGGTTCCGGAACCCTATTTAGGGTTTCAGTAACCGAAATTAGGGTTTCAGTAACCCAAATTAGGGTTCCGGAACCCTATTTAGTGTTTCAGAAACCCAAAATAGGGTTCCGGAACCCTATTTAGGGTTTCAGTAACCCAAATTAGGGTTTCAGTAACCGAAATTAGGGTTTCAGTAACCCAAATTAGGGTTTCGGAACCCTATTTAGGGTTTCAGAAACCCAAATTAGGGTTTCAGTAATCCAAATTAGGGTTCCGGAACCCTATTTAGGGTTTCAGTAACCCAAAACAGGGTTTCGGAACCCTATTTAGGGTTTCTGAAACCCAAAACAGGGTTCCGGAACCCTATTTAGGGTTTTTGAAACCCAAACTAGGGCTCCGGAACCCAAGTTGGGTTTCTGAAACCCTAATCAGGGCTTCTGGAACCCTGTTTGCAGGTTTACAAACCCAAAAAAGGGTTTCAAAAAATTCCCCCCCCCCAGAATCCGGCTGGGGGGGGAATTTTCTCCGAAAATCGGGCCTGGGGGGAAATACCCCCCCATTCCCCCCAACTACATGTATGGTTGTACATACTTTGTTTAAAAGTCTATACTGCGTCTAAGTTCCTACTGCGCATCCAGACACAGAGCGGATATCCAGAGCAGCACTAATCTGTGGAGAATGCGGTAAACACCTACAATACCATACAGTACATTTAAGTAATCCGCACTAGGGATGCGCTCCGCTCCGGCCGAAATTTCTGGCTTGGCCTGTCAAACACTTTTCGGCAAAATAATCAGGTGCACTTAGGAGTCAATTTTGACACTTTTTGGGCTCTTTTCCGCAATTAAATTTTATTCTGTATCAGTTTTGATCTTTAACTGATATATCACTAAATTTTTTAAGGAAATCAAAGAAAACAAGGTAGAAAATTCATTATATTTGTCAAAATGACCTTAAAAACACAATTATGAACTATTTGAACAAAATGTTTTAGAAACTTGGGCCGACCTGAGTGTGCCCGCCCCAAAAATGTACCCGGCCTGGCCCGCAAAGCCGAGCTTGCTGAGCGCATCTCTAATCGGTACCACGTGTGTGTTGCTGTTATATTAGAGGCAATGAGAAACAAAAATAAAGCATTTGTTCAGACGAAAGATTTGAGAACAGAAAGGATCTTTGAAAGGAAAGTCACAATTTCAGGCAAGAGTAGAAAGCAGCGATTGAGCGCGAGGAGTTGAGTTAGAGCGTGAGCGAACAGAACAGGAGAACTATGAAAGAGCGCGAGCGTAATGAAGAAGAATGGCTAAAGGAAGCCGAGCAAATTCGCTTGTTAGAGGAAGCTCGCGAAGACGCGGAGCGCGAACAGAAGGCAATCTACTTGTATAAAGATCAACACGAACACAACAAAGTTCGATTGTTCCAAAGAGATGACACAAAATGGCAATCTACTTACACTATTAACTCTGGTTTTTGTTCAATGTACAGTGGCAATGGGAATAACTACTAGCTTGTACAGTTATAAAAGTAAAACAATGTCAAGGTATATTAGGTCTAAAAGCTTGCGGCAAGTAGCAAATAGCAATCAGAGAGGCCAAAAATAATGCTACCTGCCTGGGCTGGGAACGCGTTGCGCTCCAGTTTAAAGTGGCGGCGCCCACTGCCTAAGCCGGCCAGCCTGACGGATCGATTAGTTGGCCAATCAGCGGAGATGGCCGGGTACGACATTTAGTGTCCCATCGTGGCGCCTGCGGTTCGTATTTTGGCCTATAATGATGGTTGCGCTAGTTTATCGCCAAAGAAGACTCCAGGCAACACGACCCTACCAAATAGTAGGGGGATCTGTTGCTGTTTGCGAGTGCTATGTTGGTTGAAAATGTCGATATCTTAACGGCCGAAAGCTTTACGATAAGAAAACTGTAGGTTTCTATGTCACAAAGTGGTCAAGTTTTATAGGGTTAGGTGTAGCTGGGGGGAGAAAAATCAGGGAAGGTCAGAAATGGACTATACATTAACTATTTAACTTTCTTATGGCTATACGACTCCGGAACGTGCCCTATGCCGATGCGTACGCCTAGGGGTATTTTTATATTTGGAAAACAGGCCCTCCGGAGCGTGCCCCGTACTGATGCGTCTCTTAGGGGTATTTTTATATTTGGAAAACAGGCCCTCCGGAGCGTGCCCCGTACTGATGCGTCTCTTAGGGGTATTTTTATATTTGGAAAACAGGGCCTCCGAAGCGTGCCCTATACCGATGCGTCCCCTAGGGAATTTTTATGTTTTTAAAACAGGCCCCGGGCAGCGTGCCCCTATGCTGATGCGTCCCCTAGGGGTATTTTTATGTTTGTAAAACAGTCCCTCCGGAGCGTGCCTATACTGATGCGTTCCCCTGGGGGTATTTTTATATTTGGAAAACCGGCCATCCGGAGCGTACCTATACTGATGCACCCCCTAGGGGTATTTTTATATTTGGAAAACAGGCCATCCTGAGCGTGCCTATACCTATGCGTCTCTAGGGGTACTTTTATATTTGGCAAAACAGGCCCCCCGGGGCGTGCCCTATGGTGATTTAGTGATCATTAGACTCGCCAAGCGAAGGGCTTTCAAATGACATATGACATGACCATTTTGGACGATTTTGAAATTTTGGAATTTTGCCAAAAAAATTATCGATAATCGATATTTATCGATAGAAATTGTTAATTTATAATTAATTATGATCACTAAACACATTAGTTTTTGTTTGGGATCGGTTCCTGATTCCCCCCCAGCTACACCTGATCCTTTTTATTAGACTAGTGTTGTGCTCCCCAGACCATTCTCTTTCCAATGTGTGCTTATCGTCTAGCTATTTCATACTGAACTTTTTCTATGCTGTGAAGAAGAGAAGTTGCTATTTTGAACACCCTTGTAAATCGGATTTCATTGTCTTCTCTGCATATTCTCTCGTGTGGTTAGAGGGCTCTTGGTGGTTACCGCTCAGCTGGAAACGTTAACCCCCTCGCTCCTCCCTACCCTACACCCCCACCAAGGAAAAAAATTAGGAAGACCTTCCAAGCCCAACATACAAATATTAGTAGCGGCTACACCACAGTACAACCCTCCACTCCACTCCAGTCTAACAAACTAGCTTAGGAATCACTAATTAAAGCTAAAAATTAGCTTAGAATGCCTTCTGTAACTGAATTTACTGTTTCCGTTGCTGTCATTCAAGAGAAATCGGTGTTTTTAGAGACCCTTTCTGTTGTATTTTGTTTGTTTTTAACTGAAAAACGCTATTTTGCTGCTTAAATTGGCGATTTTTAGCCTATAAAACGTGCTAAAACCCATTTCCAGGCGTTTTTTTAAATTTTTTTAAATTTTGTACCCCTTTCCTGAGGGAAACCGCCCCTGAACGCCCTCCAGACGGAGGCCTCCTTACCTCTCCCAGGCCGGCCCAGACGTATTACATGTATGCCCCTTTGCCTATCTTATCTGACTGAATTAATTTTAAACACGGTGTTCTAAGTAGCCCCAATTTTTTATAAAACACATTGGAGGCGTGGCGTCCCACTTATGGAGGTTCCACTGTAGCTGAAAATACCGAATTATTCTGTTCATACTGAATAATACAGAAACCCTGGTTTTATCCGTAGTCGCGGCTCCGGCATTTATCTGGGCGCTTATAAGTTTTTGCGGATCGCGACAAGGATTGCTTGTCTGTTACAGGGTGTCTGTCTGTCTATGTCGTCGTTGCAAGATTTCGTGCAAGAACAGAAGAGCAAATCTGCTGGGGCACCTTTATCAGCGTTGCAAAACGGCTTTAATGATTTCAAGTCAAAACTGACTGGCTCCGGCTTTGCCGGTTTTCGCAAGGTTCCCACAGACGAAACCTCAGTTGATTTTGGTTCAGAAGACGATGGATCATCGGTCAAATCGAACGGCTCCAGTTGGACTTTCCTAAAAAGCGATGCTGCCTTCGGTCTGTCTCGAATGCAGCGCATTATTGGCTTCTTCACTTGTCTCTTGATGGGTCTCTTTTGTTTTGGTTTGGTAAGCTTTTGCTATTCTTCTCTTCACTCCGTATCTCTGCCTTAGACTGCTACTTCTCTGCTTACAGATGAAGTGTAGCTGTTCTTTGTCTTAACTTGTTTATTGTTTTTGTTATTTCCTTGTAAAACTGAAGAAAATCTATCGAAAAATTAGGACAAAATTATCAAATTATCGAAATTATCAATCTATTTTTCGTTGCACAAATTAGGATTAGTGACAGAGGTCGTGCAAATTTCAGTTACAAACAAACCAGTGCTCGGGTTCGCTACTAGTGCTTGTATGTGTTTTGGGCGGGGGAAGAGTAAACCCCTAGTATTATTTTCTCTGTGTAGCAGACCAAAACTGAGTGATTTGTTTCAATGACAAATGTTGATGTCAAAATGATTGAATTTTTGTAAAAAAAACTTTTTTGAAGGATCAAAAAAATTTTCCATGAAAAATCAATATATCCATAATCAATCAATAATATTAGAGCAAAAAGTACAAGTACATGCATTCACTTACATACATACATGTAACAGGGGGGTCTGCCCCCCCCACCCGACTTAGGCCAGACCCCCCCTCCGATTTTTCTGGCAAGTAAATTTTCGAGCAAATTTTTGCAATTTTTTACAATTTCACACACAAAAATTGCCAAAATCGTCTGCAAAACAGCACTTTTTAGCTGTATTTCAGCCCAAAATAGCGATTTTTGGCAATTTTTAACCAAAAAATTGCGATTTTTGAGCGTTTTTTAGTGCCCACCCCCCTCCCCCAAAATTTTGGCTCATACCCCCCGGCCGGCGCCAGACCCCCCCAACCCCCCTCCCCCCATCGGCGGATGACCTGTTACATGTATGCTTACATACATGCAATTATTAGTTAATTGCTTGGAAGCAGCTAACATTTTATCTCGCAACCCGCATAGTACTTCATTTGCACTGAGCCTAACAGCGACTGCTTAAGAAATCCTTTCTTAGGATTTATCTAGAAGGCAATTTTAGTGAAATTATGCAGTTATAGGTAGTGTTTAGCCCTGTATTAGCGTTTTCGAACAGGTTTTTTAATTGGCTTATTGAGGGCTTACCAACTGTGAATCCCTAAGAAGGCTCTGGAGGGGAGGGAACCCTCCTCGGTGCGGATCTATTATATAGAGTGCGACATTTTAGCGAAATCGAACCCCAGAGTTGTGCCTTTCTACCTCTGTTACGACTTGCTGTCTATGTCGAGGTTGATTATTTCGTTTCAGGCATCGTTCTATATTCCAGTGATAGTTTTCAAGGCTCGCAAGTTTGCTGCGCTCAATACGCTTGGTTCTTGTTTCGTCCTCTTCAGGTAAACCTAATTGAACTTTGTAGTCGCTGGTTAAAGTTGGTCAGTTTAGCTGCAGTTCTGTCGCATGCATGTTCAAGCGTACAAACATTTTCTGAAACGTACAAAACTGGGTCACATTGGGGATTGTGGGTTTGAGACCGGCTTCGGGTAGTGTGCTAAAAGTGCAATTTCGGTCCAAAATCGCTGAAGACTGTACGAAAAGAAAAGCAATTCGGGTCACTTATCTAGGGAACGACCGGAACCAGATTTTTATGTCCGATCGGAATTAGAACTCAAGCAGAGTTCCGAATCGGAACTTAACTTTCCAAAAATCGGCTTAAAATTGTAATTCAAAGCACGCAAATTGTACCTTGTAGGAGCAATAATTTTTCAGCGTTCGCCAGCTTTAAGTGGCTTCTGTTCTCTTTCGCAATCTGTTTTGCTCCTTCAACGTTCTTTCGCTTGCTACAGTACCTATGGCAGCGCTACTGACTTTTGTGTGCCTGTAACTGAGTGGATCTCTGCTCTCATCGAATCATGTCGCTCAGCTTGGCACCTGGTGTTGCATGTTCTTGGCTGCTTTTACTTTATACTTTCTGGGATTACTGTAGGTTCAGGGTTGGTGCGGGACCTGGAAAGTCAGAGAGTCATGGAAAAGTCAGAGAATTTAAAAAAGTCAGGGAAAAGTAAGGGAATTTGGTTCTGGTCAGGGAAAAATTTGATAGCATCAGAAACATTTCGCCGCCAAAATGGTCCTGTCAGAACTTTACACAACACCCTTTTGAAGATCGGTCTTCTGACTTTATATTACTACTACTTAAACCGGAAATTTACCCTCTGAATACCGTTTAAATGCGTTTTACAAATTTTTTTAAATTTTCTCATAGGTTACAGTTTCCTCACCCTGGTTGGTTAGGGAATTTTGCCTTTGCTCATGGAAAAGTCAGGGAAAGGTCAGGGAATTTTGCTATACAAAAGCCGCACGAACCCTGAGGTTCTGGTTCACTAAAATTCAAACATGGGCAAAGTTGGCTGAGGGGTTTGTCCCTCTCAACTCTGAGCTACCCCTCAGGCGGATGCAACCGAATAATTCGGTTAGTAATGCTATTCGAAATCTACAACAGAATAATAACACTAAAAACTGGGACAATCAAATAATTTTAACTAATATGATAGATTTTGTCTGTTAAAATTGGGTGAAATTCTAAAATGTAAAGTGTTTTTGCAGATTGTTCATGCAAACAAAACCAACAAGGTCAACCAAATCCTCTTACATGTGCGTTTTTATGAGAAAATTTCGAGAAATAATGATTTTTCAGAAATCTTTACTCGATTACTGTGCCTGGCTCATACATGGGCCGGAAAAATCCGGAGGGGGTGGGGGGGTTAAGACCTCGGGGGGGGGGGTCCCCTCCGAAAAAAGGCAAAAAAACGCCTATTTTTCCTTAAATAAGCGAAATTTTCTCCCTCCGGGAGGGGGGTGGAAGGCCGAGGGGGTGGTATGGACGGCCGAGGGGGGGTATGGCCGGCCGAGGGGGAGGGGTATACCCCCCTTACCCCCCGGCCCATGTATGGCCTGGCTTCAGTTTTGTACTATAACCTGACAATAACATCATTACATTTGGTTTTATTCGGTTCCCAAAATGGGCTTCGGTATTCTGTATTTTCGTATTCGGTTGCATCCCTACTCAGGCCTCCTCTGCTTTTGGCAGAATTTTGTATAGAAAATTATGATAAAAGTATGCCTAGATTATGTTTAAATGAGCTCAAAATAGCATATTTTAGCCTATTTTAACGAAACTATGTCTTGTACATTTGCAACAAGAACCCGTGGCCTCATGACAAAAATGTTTAAAATATCAGATTTATTTTTTTGAAACATTTAGTAGCTAAATTTTGACAATGCATAGAACACTTCAAATCATCCGTTAGTATTACCCCAAGATCAGTAATATTTGAAACCATTGGAATTCTAATATTTGAAATAGTGTACTGAATCTGATCTTCGTCGGTATGTCCTAAACGCAGAGCTGAGCACTTTTGAATGGCAACTCCTACTGTTGTAACTGTATACCTGATGCACAATCATACTCTATTTTAGTCTAACCTTAATAGGTATTGAGCTTCACGCTTTTTAGTTATAAAAGAAATTTTTACATGGTCAGCATGCAATTTAATCCTTGAAACTTTGAGAAGTTTCTCTATATTATTTATGCATATTAAATACAAAACTGGACCTAAGAGACTGACTTGACGTTACTACAGATTTAGTGGAACAAATATTCTCAGGCTGTACATTAGGGTGGTCCTTAGTGTATATGTAAAATTTAATTTTGAGAAAGTTTATGTTCCTAACCCGGAAATATGTTCTATGTTATGAGAAAACTATGTGAGTAAAATTTCAGCCGAATCGGTTCATGAAAAGATGTTGCACACGCCTCCTCCAATTTCACCCTGGTCCTGGCTCCAGGTCCCCCCTCAGTTGAGGTATTAGCCGCTCGAAGGCGGGGGTATCATGCTTGCTGTGATGAAAAACGTAAACCAAGTGAGTGGCTGTCAGAACGGCAATGCGTGTATGATCAGTTGAGAGCTATGCAGCAAGAAGTGCCGCAGTGGATGCAAATTGCATCAGCTATCAACAAGCTGCCACCTGGGTGGGAGTCAGTACGTTCCATTCTTGCGCCCCTCAGGCCGATCCTTACACAGTCGAAAAGTTGGCACTTCATCTAGATGATGAGTGGGCTATGTGACAGAAAACGCCTGAAACCAACTCTGGTTGCCAGAGGCGGTTCGAGTTCGAGTCAAGGGCGCGGGAGAGGCAGTTTTCATGACAGTAGAGGTGGCAAGAAACCACACAGAGGTGGTTCTCGCAATGCCAGTGCTCCGCAGTCCAGTCAACGTGATGTGAAGCAATAGTCGTCAGTATTGTTGGGCAATTGGGGTTGAAGAACGCAACTTTGAGATTTGCACTGAGCTTGCTCTTGAGGGTCTCAAAGGCCTCCTGACAACCTTTGGACCATATAAATCGGTTGTTGGCTCTCGTGAGGTGTCGAAGTGGCTCAGTTAAGGTGGCTATGTTTGGCACGAAGTCACTGCAGTAGTTGACCATGCCGAGAAAACGCTGCACTTGCTTGACAGATGTTGGAACTGGCGCGTTGTGCAGAGGTTTGAGCGTTTTTCGGTTTGGTTGAATGCCTTCAGCAGAGACCACATGACCCAAGAACTCAACCTTCACCTGTTTGAATTTGCACTTGGCAACGTTCAATCTGAGATTGTTCTCATTGAGCCGAAGTAGGACAGTCTCAGTAGGAGGCGGCTCTCTGGATCCCCAACTGCATGTTGAAATAGCCTTTCTTCAGATCTAACTTGGTAAAAAACTTGGCTCCCATCAGTTCAACAAAAATGTCCCTGATGTTTGGGAGTGGATATGTGAATGGGACGACTGAGTTGTTGAGTTTGGTGAGGTCTTAGTGATCCTCACCGTCCCGTCTGGTTTGTCAAACTGTAACGAGAGGGTGGATCCAGTGGGTTCGCTTGACGTTTGTCCAAATACCCTGTTCCTCCATGATTTTGATCTCTTTGAGTGCGCCAGACTTTCTATGGAATGGAATCGGTCGGCATTTGGCAATACTGGGTTTAGCACCTGGCTTGAGCACGATTGTATGCTGGAAATTCGGGAACAAGCCGATTTCTGGACGAGTGAGATTCTCATAGGGTTTGAGCACATGTTCAGGAGCTTGGACCTTGCGTACCATCTAGTTCTCTCCATCAAGAGATAGCTTCAGAGCTATTGATAATAATAGTAATAGTTCAATTAGATTCGAATTCGAAAGCAAAATATTGTGAAAATTGGAGGAAGAAATGGAGTAGTATGTTCCAATAACACCATGACCAGTCGAACGAGTCAGAGGGAAAACTTCGGGTCATGTCTGCAACATCTTCCTGTGAGCCGAATCCCTTAAAACTTTTTCAGGGTGATTTCCACTTGAATGGTAACAAATTCCCGGGTTAGGAACAAAACAATTCCAACTTTTGTTTTTAAGGACCACCCTACTGTACATACTGTTGGCGATCTGTTAAATAAATTTATCGTTTCCATGTTAAAAGGTTTCCAGAGACACCACTGTATTTTAGCTTGTTGATAAGTTTAGGGGATGGGATTCGGTATTGAAGGGTTTAGCTGTATCTAAATAAATAATATCACCTGTTTCTTTTCTATCTACTGGTTTAGTCCAGTCATTTAGACATTCTAATATTTGTGTGACGTTTTGCTCAAGAAACCATGCTGAACATGGGATATCATGTTTTTAGTGCGCAACCCCCTCCCTAGGATTTGGGCTCAGCGCAGACCAGTCCTGCCTTACTCCCCCTCCATTACGGGAAAGTCCCAACTCGTGGGAGGGGCTGTTACATGTATGATACAGAACTAAGATAGCGTTTGAATTCCTCACAACCAAATCTGGTGTGCGGTTTCTTGTATGTCAAACGCCTCTGTTTCTCGTGCAATCTCCATGTAGCCGAAAATGAGTGTGAGGAAGAACCAATTTTGCACATAGGAATAAAGGCGTCTGTCGCAAAGGTTGTCACAGTACTAAAACTCTGCCAAACTTGGTCTTCTGTGCACCACTGACTATATACTGACTATGTATTCAATACTACTGAGGAAAATAAAAATTATTGGGTAATCAGCTTTCGAACAATTTTTAAAAGTCTTATTCTGTTTGGTTTGAATCTGTACAAAGAGACACGCAACAGACCAATACGCAAGAAATTGTGTTGCATTTCCCAAAAAGTTAATAAAAGTTTCGATTAATTCCAAGAGCTTTCACTTCGGAATCGGAATTCCGGTCGTCCATACACTTATCGCACACTCTGCAAGACGATTTACTTCAATCCATAGTTGGATCCATTCTGCATTTGGCCACTGTCTGTATCAGACATTTATAGACAAACCTTTTGTTAATGAATATGGTAGTAATTCAAAGAAGAAGCAAAACATTAGCGACTTATTCTGACACGCTATAATAGATGTGTCCAGAGAGTATGCGGTTTAACAGCACCGTTAATGAGTACAGTTTTGAGTTTCAGCTTCGCTCTGTTATGGGGCCCGATGAGTTATTTGTCTATCATTTTCTCCAAGCCTCGATTACCTGTAACCCTCAGTTACTTGTTTACTGTCGCTGCCACTCTCTACTGCTCACTTTGGGTGAGTTCTCTATTTGATTTTTTCGCGAATTTAATGAGTAAAACACTCCGCAACAGACGTTTAAAGGGGTTGACCCCCTCAACCGGCCGTAACCCGCCATCAGGAAATTTTTGGAAGAATTTTGTATAAAATGTAAACGAGCTTAGGATATTTTAACTTGTTTTAAGGACAAACAAGCTAAAAAACCTTGATTATAGCCAAAATGGGACTTTTTGTTCGTCATCCCCTCAGGCGCTCCTATCCCCCCTCAGGAATTGAAAATTCTACCCCCATCAGCCGAAATGCTAGCCCATGCCTGCTCCGGAATACCTATCCATATAATCAGTTTGTACTTGTTGTCCTATATCATTATGATACGGTAGCACGAGCGTCCACCAGACAAAACAGAATTTATAGGCTGGCTGTTTTGTGAATAGATTGGTTTTGTGGTGTTGAGGAAACAATTTCCGGCTAAATTGGCACTCTGCTGTGTGATTAATTGCCGCCGTTGCATCAGTCAATGCGCATACATGCCGTTGCCGTTCAGCACCAAATTGACTATATCCAACGTGCTGTGAAAGGTTATCCTCTGCATACACGCATAAGCTATCATACAAACAAAATGAAAATGTTGCGTAGGGCTGTAGTGCGCCTGTCTGTGTGTCGAAGGAAAGACGTGAACTGGCAAATACTAATTTGGCCATCGATCGTTTGCACCGACCGGCCTTTGCCCTGTGCTACAAATCAAATGTAAACAGACTCAGTGGGAGACCGGGATCACAAATATAATAAGCTCATTCGGCAGGTTAATGAAAAGCTTTGGTTTTAATCAAACAGCTTAGGATACGTGCTCGGCCTGCCCTAATGGTCTAATGCAATTGGCACAGGAAGCATTAAGTACAGGCAAAAGGCCGTCTACGGTTTGACAAATAAGATGCTACGGTATTGTTGGAGCAAGCACGTATGTACAGTAGGCGAGCGAGAGCAAGAATAATACAGTTACCGCCAAAAAACTGCATGAACGCGAATCATATGAATTCATTGGGTTTTGCAGTGCTCTGTAGCGGCACGAGAGGGTGCTAGCTGGGTGGTGGAAGATAAATGGAGTTTGGCAATAAGGAATCCATTCTTGTCGGGCCGCAAATCTTTGCCTCTTGTTTGGGCGAAGCTGCGTGAGAGGGTTTTTTGGTGCGCCGGCCGGTCTCGTGAGACCAGCGCTGATGGCGGTGGCGCGACCGAAACTCTATAAAATTCATTTACGACTCGGACTCTCAAAAATGGATTTGGCCGGTAATGCTCGCATGAAAAAACCTAAAACGCCTTCCTACTCATATCTTATCCATTTCAAATAATTTGCTACTGCATTGCATGCAAATCGGTCTGCAAAAATACATTCAAGTACATATCATTTATACGCAGCTATTTGGCATTTCTATCAGTTTAAAGGCTCTACACGATCAAAACAAAAGACCCCGTCTTCCGAACGCCAATAGATTGTTGGAATTTTACAGTGAGATGAGCGGAGAGCGACCAGCCAAGAGTGTTGGTTTGCGGCCAGTCAGGTGGTCATCATCTTAACAAATTCTTCATAGTTTATCTGTCCGTCTCCGTCGACGTCGACTTCGTGGATAATTTCGTCCACTTCCTCGTCGCTAAACTGTTCGCCCATATGAGTCATAAAGTAGCGGAATTCTTCTGCTGTGATAAAACCATTGCCGTCTCGGTCAAACACTCGGAATGCTTCGCGAATCATTTCTGAGTCGTTTTCCTGAAACACGCACTCTGTCGCTTGGAGTGTCGGACTGAGTGTTTGAGAGAAGCATACTTTATTCATGCGTTTCATCATCTGGCAGAATTCGGGGAACTCGATACTGCCAGATCCGTCAATGTCGACCTCATTTACCATGTCCAGTAATTCCTGCTCGGTCGGATTCTGGCCCAGTGTACGCATGGCCACACCCAACTCTTTAGATGATATGGAGCCATTGCCGTCCTGAAAACGCCAGCGGTCGTCTTGGCTCCAATCAATCAGGGAGGGCGTCACGTGTGGTAAAAACAAAAGCGCTCGGGTGGGTCTGATGTGGGTAGAGATAGTGGCTGAGCGTACCTTATCGAAGAGTCGGAACGCCTCTCTATACTCCTCCAGTTCGTCGGCGGTGCATCCTTGCAAACTCTCATTGTCGTCTCCGTTCTGCTTCCAGCGTTGGAACAGAGAGTACTTTCGATTGTCTTTGCTCATGCTTCAGTCTGTCGGTGCCATGTAGGAGGCCGGGGCTCAGGTTGGGGTCGACCAGGGACAAGCGATAAGGCTATTGTTCGCGCGGCTAACGATGAAAGGAGAAGCGGCGCTTGGTTAAATTGGCCTATTTGGTGGCGGCGCCACGCACAAACAACCAGCCACTGTTTGGCTGGCCACTAATGAATGGAATTGGCCCGCACAAAGCCGGTCAAAGTCCAGATTAGCGGCGCTGCTGGAGGGTCTGAGCTAGGCCAACAATGCTCTCTGCCAGAGAGCGATGGCAGCCCAAGCCGGGCGGCTCGTTAATAACCTTCAGAGACCAGTTGAGGCGTTCGTCAAATCGGCCACCAACTTGCGTAACGATTCGACACACCTGAGACTGGCTGCCTCTCTCCTCTCACTCTCCGCGCCATGCACTGATCCTCATCATGGCTGCCGGCCGTGGCTGCTAATTGAAGCGGCCTTCACAGAGGCTATAATTTTAACTCTAATTAACGCATTAAACCTAATAGTGGCGCGCGCCGATAAAAGCTTCATATAAACAGGCGCTGCTTGGCCAAACCTGTGCGCTCTTGACTCGTCTAATTAGTTGCCTATCGATTTGTGGCCGTTTCTGGCCAATAAAACGACGGCAGAGCCAACCGATCATCTTGCATCCATATTTCAGATTTGCTAAACCGGCGATCGCATTAGCTTCCGCAAGATTGATGCGCTCTTTAGGCTGCTCCGCGTGATCCCTCCAAACTGCGCTGATTAGCGGGGGAGGCGCGTGTCCATTTGCAATCACGCACCAGCGCGTCTAAACGGCTCCGTCACTTGGCCACTACACTCAGATTCATTGCTTAAAACTGCACTGACACTCTATCTGTTTGGCTTACACTACAACGGCCACTTCCTCATCCCCTAACCCTATCCCTACTACGCGCGTAAACACAACGCACGCTCTTTTCAGATCAACAGCACTGTCCTGACACTGGTATGTGCGGTGGTTCAGGTGATCGCTTTGTTATGGTAAGACTTACCTTTGCACCGTTTTGGCCTTTTCTCTGCAACTCTTAAATCATATATTCCGCTATTTCCCCGAAGAAACCTTATGGTACGGCAGACAGTAATAACTCACCAAGTATCGAACTGGTACCATATGGGTATGACGCTAATGCCTTAAAGAGATAGTTCCTTGTAGGCTATGGTATCACTACCTACTGAAAAGGTTTGTGGGTCGGGAGACTAGTGAAACACAACACTCGTACGTAGCACAATCACACAAAGCAACTACACAACAAGAGTACACTCAAAACAATCACACAAAACACTCAATCTCTTCACTACGTACTGTATATGATAATCGGTACCTTTGCGTGATAAAAGTAAAAAAATATGAGTACTGTACGTACGTACGTAGGCAGAAGGTTTCAGCAAAACGAAGTAGGGGTTAGAGAGTTAGGGTAGAGAGAGAGACGCGTGAAAGAGTCTTCCAAATGTCTTGTTCTACATCTGGTTTTGAGTGGTCGGAGACGAACAAATAAACTTGCAAAGTGCTCTGCGCTTCCAAACTGATGGCCTGTCTGCCGCTGCAGCTGGCACGCCTACCATTGATCCGTTTTTTAGACTCCCCTTCGGGTAATCAAAAATGCATGTTGATTTTTAGGTTCGTCCTTACGTACGTGCCCGGCGGAGAGACGGGACTTCGGTTCATGTCCGGCATTTGCAGCAAAGTCGTCACTCGACAGTCGAGGACAGTGCTGCCTGTCTGACCAAAGCATAATTGCCGTTTCGCTGTTGAATTTCTTCTTTTCTCTGTATACAGCTCGACTACTTTTAACAGACAACGTTACGTCAACCGATTGTTCTTAGTTATGGCTGTGGATTGTTATGACGGAATAAAAAAAATGCCTGTCTCTTTTCATGTTACAATTCATAACTGCAGTGTGTGCAGGGCGTTGGTGGCAACGACGAGAATTTACTTCTGCAATGCAATAAACGTAATCGTACCTAACCGCACGTACGTATGTAATGTGCACATTGTTAAGGGCCGGTTTTTCTAAGAATCGACTTTTATCCTTAACCACCTGACAAATCTCAGCTTTATGCCTCCGATTTACTGTGGAATATGTATATGTATATGTAAAAAATACATATGTATTATTTTTGGAATACATATATGTATATGTTTATGTATTCCTCAGATAATATGTTTATGTATATGTATTCTGAGGCCACTATGTATTTAAAATACATATTTGAAAATACATATTGAATTTCTGATGAAATGCGGCATTTTCAAGTCTCAGCCTGCCATCCATAGCATGAAATTACATTTTTTTAGGATGCCAATGTCTGAATTTGCTCCAGTGGTAGAAAAACCACAGATTTGGTGTTTTAATTGAGTAATACCATCACCGTGGAAAGTGGTGCGAGGCGACCAAAAGGAGTTCTAATGAGGGAACATTTAGATTTTCAAATTCAATGGATAAATGGCAGGAGAAAAATGCTCTTTTCTTTTGCTAGTTGACCTAGACGAACTTATTGGCCATTGCGGTTTTAAAAACAAAGTTCATTGCACAGGTCTCCCATACAGAAAAAGACTGACTGTACGTGGAGGATTTTTAACACAACTTAAATGTGGAAATTATTGCTAATTGGACTGACGTACTGAATCAATTTCATGCTAATCAGGTCCAAGCGTGGACCCTTTCTAATTTCAGTCACAAACAACTCTTTTAGCAGCATTTTTCAACTTAAAACCTGGCTTTGGAAAAATATGTATAATATGTATTTTATGTACATATTTTTTTAAAAAATACATATACATATTATGTATATGTATTCGTCACCGGAAAACATATACATATATGTATATGTATATGTTATGTATTCCACAAATTCAATATTTTGCCAACAGTACTCCGATTTAGCAAAATTTTGTTTTTTGGTCTAACTTTTTGGTTTAAGAGCCAGTCTCTGAACCGATCGAGTTTCAGTATTCAGACCCAAAAATGAAACTTTGGCGTGGAGGGCTCAAAGTTGGAGGACTAATACGTCTTGATAGGTTATGTAACCACCGCAAAGAATTTCCAGATTCGACGCTCCACGCTCGAGATATGACCTTCTAAAAATCGGCCCGCTTAACTATGGGACCAAAATTTCGAAATCGAATTTCTGACTTGCTGATCGGAATTCAGACCAAACAAACGGGGTTTTTGCGTAACTTTTTGATTAGTTTAAGAATCTTTTACTAAATTTCATTTTTGGAAAAAAAATTTTTTTTCGCCCCCCTATCGGGGGGCATGACTCGTCTGGAACCCCCCCTAGACCGTTCTTTTTATTTCAGATTAGTGTAGCGCTATATCTTAGCTACACGCCGGTGTAAAACATTACCGGCTACCGGACGGCAAACACTGAAATATTTGCGTTCAAAAATTAAAAATGCCACATTTTGCATATTTCACTGGGGTACATAAATTTCCAACTCCATGTTTCAGCTTACTAATTGGAGTTGAATGCTAAAAATTGATGTCTAAGCTGTACTTTTAGAGTAGTTTAAGAAACTTTCATTGAATTTCATTTTTGGAAAAAAACTTTTTTTTCGTCACCCTATCGGGGGGCATAACTCGTCTGGAACCCCCTAGACCGTTCTTTTTATTTCAGATTATTGTAGCGCTATATCTTAGCTACACGCCGGTGTAAAACATTACGGGCTGCCGGACGGCAAACACTGAAATATTTGCGTTCAAATATTAAAAATGCCACATTTTGCATGTTTCACTGTGCCCAAAAATTTGCAAAATGTGGCATTTTTAATCTTTGAACGCAAATATTTCAGTGTTTGCCGTCCGGCAGCCCGTAATGTTTTACACCGGCGTGTAGCTAAGATATAGCGCTACAATAATCTGAAATAAAAAGAACGGTCTAGGGGGGGTTCCAGACGAGTTATGCCCCCCGATAGGGGGGGGGCGAAAAAAAATTTTTTCCCAAAAATGAAATTCAATTAAAGATTCTTAAACTACTCAAAAAGTACAGCTTAGACATCAATTTTTAGAATTCAAGTCCAATTGGTAAGCTGGAACATGGAGTTGAAAAATTTTGGGCACAGTGAAACATGCAAAATGTGGCATTTTTAATTTTTGAACGCAAATATTTCTGTTTGCCGTCCGGTAACCGGTAATGTTTTACACCGGCGTGTAGCTAAGATATAGCGCTACAATAATCTGAAATAAAAAGAACGGTCTAGGGGGGGTTCCAGACGAGTTATGCCCCCCGATAGGGGGGCGAAAAAAAATTTTTTTTCCAAAAATGAAGTTTAGTAAAAGATTCTTAAACTACTCAAAAAGTTACGCAAAAACCCCGTTTATTAGGTCTGAATTCCGATCAGCAAGTCAGAAATTCGATATCGAAATTTTGGTCCCATAGTTAAGCGGGCCGATTTTTAGAAGGCCATATCTCGAGCGTGGAGCGTCGAATCTGGAAATTCTTTGCAGGTCATTGATAACTTGTCAATATGTTTTAGTGTTCCAACTTTCAGCCCTCTACGCCCAACTTTCAATTTTGGGTCTGAATAGGGCAAAGGGCCAAGACTCGATCGGTTCAGAGACTGACTCTTAAAATCTGTTATCGCCTTCCCGGCCGTTTTTGTGAGATTCCATTTTTCGGCCTCCTCTCTGCTCGGGGACAAATAAATGTATAAACTTGCGGATTGCATTTTTAGAATCAGAAGAGAAACAATTTAAAACAATCATACTTCTCGTTTGGGATTAAGAGGTGGTGGCCCCCAAGCCCGATTTTCGGCGAAAAACCCTGCGGATTTTTTGGGGCACCTGAAAACCCAGTTTTGGGTTCCAAAGTAAAGAAAATTTTAGCTTAGGCAATACATTCTGCAGCACAAAATTTGGTTTTCGCCTACCCTACAACCAAAAGCAGTGCTAAGCTAAAGAAACTCTGATTAGGGTTTTAAAGTAACTTTGAAACCCTAACAGGGTTTTTGTAAGGTTTAGAAATCCGAAATAGGGTTTTCAGGCTACTTTTAAACCCGACTTAGCGTTTTCAAGTTACTGTGAAACATACATGGGCCGGAAAAATCCAGAGGGCTGTGGAGGTAGTCTCGAGGGGCACAAAAGTCCAAAAAACGTCTAAAAAACCGAAAGTTATTTTATTTTATCCTAAATAGGGTAAATATGTTACTTTCAAACCCTGATTAAGGTTTTTACTGTAGGTTACCTTTAAACCCTAAACTTTTAGGTTACACTTCCTAAGCCCTGCCTGATTAGGCCTTTCAGGTTACTTTGAAACCCTGATTAGGGTTTTCAGGTTGCTTAGAAACCCTAAACAGAGTGTTGGCACTGGTAGAAAGCCTAGAGAGGGTTTAGGTTGATTAGAAACCCTAAACAGGGTTTAAGAACTGCATTCAAATCACTAAATAGGGTTTTTCAGCAATCATACGTACATTGTATAACCCAAAGCAGGGTTTTGCGCCTGCTTTAGAATCGAAATTAGGGTTTTCTGGACTATTTTTTAGTTAAAAAACGCAATCAGATTTGAATTTTATCGCTGAAACTCATATTCAACGCAGTACCAAGTTTAGTCGGGGGTTTGGGTGGTATCTGCCAAAAGCGTCGTCGCTCTTACGGGGGGGGGTTGTGTTGAAAACGTCGAAAACTGTCGGGAGGGGGGGTGGGTGCAAATTTTTGAATTTTTGAACGTGGTAGTTTATGGACGGCCCCTAACAGATTGGGAGTCGGGTGTTTGACTGTAAATCGGATTATTTTTGTTTCAGCATAGATCTCAGTAGTCGCTTTCTAAATTGCGGGCAGCGTCAGTACGTAGTCACTGCGTTGACCAAAAACAGAAAACACTTTAATAGAAAAAAAGAAGAAAACAGAAAACACCAGTGGTATTATATCAGTCTCTGTAAGTGAAGTTTACGAAACAAATACGTGCATGCATACAACAGATACAAAGCCGAATTGCCGTCGTTACCGACATGCAATTTTTAGACATCCTGGTGATACTGTTGTTTGTGTATACACATACACATTTACCATACACAAAAATACACATTGTTTTTTCAATGTGTATACACATACACATACACATACACATTGAAAATTCCGATACACATTACCATACACAATCAGTACTCAAAATGTGTATTTTTGTGTATGGGTATTTGATCGGCAAAAATCGATAAAATTTCGAACAGAAACGTAAAATTTCAATGTTTTTGCTACAGTAATAAACAGTAGATATCCTCATAAAGCCTTCAAATGGCGTAAGTAACTCGATTTCAAAGCTATCCAAGGTTCCAAGCAGCAGACATTGAGAGATTCGATTTTCCTAGCATTTCTTACTGAAAATCTACCAAAAAAATTGCATTTTCAGTACAATACACATACACAAATATACACAAAAATGCACATTGTTTTGCTGAATGTGTATACACAAATTACCATACACATTCGAAGGTAAATGTGTATACACATACACATACACAAACGGAAAATCCAATACCAAACAACAGTACCTGGTGATGCCGGTTGTTCTTGTGCATGTTTTCCTAATTTCCAAATTGTTGGGAAGCATTTTCCATGTTTTATATTTTCCATTTTCCAACTTTGTATTGGATAGGGAGATCACTACTTGCGCCGATTAGTGTTTTGAGTGTGTACATTTTTGGCACTTTTTTGTTTAAAAGGGGCCATCGTCCTTGGGCTTGGACGAATATCGTCATGTTTATGCTTAATCGATAGCTAATCGTCATACCTACCCATACGCCTGTGGGAAGACATATCTGTCAGCGGATTCGAATGCTACGATTGTTTTAGAAAGCTGGGGTTCCGGGTTAAATCGGCCGATAATTGATGAAGTAAGACGATATGACGAGCGCGTAATCTGAGAGCGCATGCAGTAATTGGTTGTGGATGTAACATAATGCAACACTAATGTACAGGTCAAAAGTAGTTGTTTGATACCGGATATGGTCATATTTGTTAAAGATTTACAATTTGGGTGCGCACATTTTACAGCATTTCACACTAATTGACGCAACTCCGACTGTGGCCGTTTACCGGATTTGACCACACGCCGAAAACGCATAATCTGGGGTAGAACTTGATATAGCATACAGTAATTAGATTTTGATGTGTAAAATAATAATCAGGAGATCGTCAGCAGTCGTTTGATACCACATTCAGTCGTATGTGTTCAAAATTTCAAATTCGAGTGATCTCCCCATTTTGGAGGCGATTTGTGCTAGAGGGATGCAACCGAATACAAAAATATCGAATACCGAATACCGAAGCGGATTTTCGGAACCGAATAATACCGAATTATACCGAATAATACCGAATATTGATTATTCACAGCGCGATTGCAAAAATATACTGTCTAACTACTATTTCTTGTTTTTTGCTAAACTTTTTTATGCTAAAAAAGCTGTAGAGTGACATATTGTTTGAATGCTATGGATTTATCCATGCCTATAACTAAAACAAGCCCTATTTGTGTCGTTCTGCTGACACTAAAGAACGAGTACAAAATCTGCGAACAAACAATTTCAAGAGGCGCGAGTTAGGCCACAAGTGCCCTGATTAATCATGTGAAGTCACAGCACAAAGACACTTCCGCGTATATATCCTGCTATTATCCGCCACATGGCGAAGATTTCATAAAATCACCTGCCCCTAAGCCTCAGCCTGAAAGAAAGAAAGAAAGAAAATTTATGAACATCGTCTAGTACAAAAGTCAAGTAGATACCGATCAGATTCAAAGGACGGGCTGGGCCGATCGACCGGCTTCTAATGCCCGACCCTTAGTATATGCAAGTAGATTCAGACCTGATAGTTCACTTTTAAAAGCATTTGCAGAAGAGGAATTTACCACTGAAGAAGGCAATGCGTTCCAAATACCTGTTGGCAAAGAAATTTTTGGTTGTGTCGAGACGAGTATACTGTGTAAATAATTTCAATCTGTGGCCACGCGTGACAGACACGCGCGCGAATTCAAATAATTCCCCGACCGGAACATCCACCAATCCATGAAGAATTTTATACACCATAACCAAGTCCCTTTCAATCCTTCGCTCTTCAAGGGACTTCAAATTTAAAGCAGATAATCGGTCATCATACGAGAGATCCCGCATACCGGGTACACGGCGAGTGAAAGAGCGCTGGACTCGCTCTATCAGATCAATGTCCTTCAGCAAGTACGGATTCCAGATTTCTGAGGCATATTCCAACTGTGGTCGCACAAATGTCTTGTACATTTGCAACAAGAACCCTTGATCTCGTGACAAAAATGTTTTAAATATCAGATTTGTTTTCTGGAAACATTTAGTAGCTAAATTTTGACAGTGCATAGAAAACTTCAAGTTATCCGTTACTATTACCCCAAGATCAGTCATAGTAGAAACGATTGGAATTCTAATATCTGAAATAGTGTACTGAATCTGATCTTCGTTGGTATGTCCTAAGTGCAGAGCTGAGCACTTTTGAATGGCAACTCCTAACTGCATACCTGATGCCCAATCATATACTCTATTTAAATCTAACTGTAATGAATGGGTATTGAGTTTCACCCTTTTTAGTTGTAAAGTATATTTTGGCATCATCAGCATACAATTTAATCCTTGAAAGTTTGAGAACTGTTTCTATGTCATTTATGTATATTAAAAACAAAAATGGACCTAAGAGACTGCCTTGAGGAACTCCAGATGTTACTACAGATTTAGTAGAGCAACTATTCTCAAGCTGTACATACTGTTGGCGATCTGTTAAATAATTTATTATCCATGATAAGAGGTTGCCAGAAACACCAATGCATTTTAGCTTATTGATAAAGCCTAAGCCTGAAGCTAAGCCTAAGCCTAAAACCGAAGCTAAAAGTTGGGTTTGACAGCGCGTTGGGCGAAAGGGCCTTCTCAATTATCTGGAATGTGGTGGGTAAGAGGAAGATATTTACGCCCGAATCACAAAAGCATACAGAAAGTAGGAGTAGGGATGGCCAAAGCACGCTCGCGCCGCGCCGAATAGAAAATACAAAATCACAACCAAAAAGTGGTCCAAAGCCGTTTTTGCAACTTCAAGCGCAAATGCTTTTTTGTGTTCCGTTATTGATAGGGGGATGTGATGTATTTATATGAAACAGAGTGTGAGCTATCGAATAAGATGCATTTTGAATCATAATTCGGCCGTTAAAGAGCGTTTTCCTCTCGAAAACTGAATTCGTCGTTTTTCAATGGCCATTTTCTGTTAAAAGGAGAGTTGATTCAAATTTTGTTCAACCGGATTTAAAATCAGCGCAACTCGTTACCTATATAGCACCGCTTTTTTTCTTTCCGCACTTCGGCATGGTCCCCACAAATTTGATTCTTTCTTAACTACTGAAAATGGGCATTTTCGTGGATTTTTTTCATGTTCCTCGTTCTTGTAAAAAAACGACGAATTCGGCGCAAGATGTTCAATCGGTTCCGTGTACAGTAGACTTCAGACTTTCGAATGATATAAGAATTTGCTCTCTGCTCTTTGCCGTTAACCCCACAAACGATGTTGAAGTTTCTGTAACCCTAAATTTTTGCCATTTCAGGCTTTTATTGTACCCAACACTTGCAATCATACTTTTTTGCATTAATTTAGCTGGGCGACGATTATTCACATCTTTCTAGTAGATTTTAAACAATCAAGTTGGTTTCACCTTCGTAACACGCGCCATAGAAAATCAACCACCGCTGGGACGGCGACCAAGTTATAAACACTAATTTACGCGATTTGATCCACGCGGCTGTTTTGAACCCGCATTTCTCCAATTCTTCATGAAATTATGTGTGGTTTTTTGCGTAAATAATCGCATCCGGCCATGCTATTGCCGTTTTAGCGTAAATTTTGCTTCTAGCGCGAGTTATTCAAATCTGTTGCCCATAATTAAAAATTGTACCAAGTGCGCCATACAAAAGTTCTTCGCAGACGGACGCTTTTAGATCGCATTTTTCTAATTTTTCACGGAATCAAGTGCGGTTTTTTGTGTAAATTATCGCATCCGGTCATGTTATCGGCGGTTTTAGCATAATTTTTTTGCTGTAGCGTGAATTTTTGAAAACCATTGGCCGTACCTAGTAGGAGGAAGGGAGCATCCATCCAGCACTACTGTAAGCACCGGAGCTGGCAGCTTAGGCATACAACTTAGTAGATTGGATGAATCGTTTGAAAAGATTGATGGGATTTATACGTAGTATTTTGTAGATAAAACAAACGCTTAGGTTAAGAAGTGGAAATCTGACAGCATAGTGTACTGGGAACTGAAAAGGCCGAAATGTTGTTGTTTATTATTATGTAAGTTAAACCTTGACCTTGAAGTTCGTTGACTTTTTGTATGAATAGTCATTGTTTGCCAAAATTTTAGCATAGTAAATGAACAGAGAGATGTAAAAGGAGAAATATCTCAGTGATTTCTGCACAAATTTAAGCAAAACAGTGCTATTTTAACGGTTTTACAATATTCGGTATTATTCGGTTTGAAAAATACCGAATTCGAATACCGAATTCGAATAGTACTAGTAACCGAATTATTCGGTTCATACCGAGTAATACCGAACTTCGGTTGCATCCCTATTTGTGCCATAGAGTTCTTTGTGCCCGCCCCGGATTTTTTGGCCGCGAACAAGAATGATTAAAACAACCCAGCAGGTTTTTACTTTTCAAATCAGAAGTATAAGTCTAAATCAATTGGAATGAATCTTTTTTAGGTAAATGTATAGTTTCCGGGCGTAAAATCAGGAACCGGGCCCAGATTATAATAAATACTTGTACTGATCATAACAAATTACAAATTAACAAGTTTTATCGATAAATATCGATCATCGATTATTTTTTGGCAAAATTGCAAAATCGTCCAAAATGGTCATGTTTTTAGAATATCATTTGAAAGGAGTCTAATGATTCACTACATCAGCATAGGACACGGCCCCGGGGGCCTGTCTTGCCAAATATAAAAGTACCCCTAGGGGATGCATCAGTATAGGCACGCTCTGGAGGGCCTGTTCTAAAAACATAAAAGTACCCCTAGGAGGATTTTTATATTTGGAAAACAGGTCCTCTGGAGCTTGCCTATACTGATGCAGCCCCTAGGGGTACTTTTATATTTGGAAAACAGGCCCTCCGGAGCGTGCCTATACTGATGCGTCGATTCGATGTGACGGGGGGGTCGACCATACGACCCTACGATCAGACCCGAGGGTCCATTTCGATGCCCCATACTGATGCGTCTCTAGGGGCTACTTTTATATTTAGCAAAACAGGCCCCCGGGGGCGTGCCCTATGCTGATGTAGTGATCATTAGACTCATCAGACGAAGGGCTTTCAAATGATATATAACATGACCAGTTTGGACAATTTTGAAATATTGGAATTTTGCCAACAAAATAATCGATATTTATCGATAAAACTTGTTAATTTATAATTAGTTATGATCATGAAAAGTATTTATTTTAATCTGGGGCCGGTTCCTGATTTTACGCCCTGAAACTATACATTTACCCTTTTTTAAATTAAAGATAGATAAGTTCTTGAAAGATGGGTGAGAATTTTATCAAGGTAGTCTGCTTTGTTCCTGAGATGTTATGCTCAGAGTCATAACTAACTAACAACAGATCATGGCAATGAACAAGAGAAGTTCTGTTGCACAGTGCAAAATTTTAGCCAAATCGGAGACAAAAAGTTGAGATTTGTCTGGAGGCTTAGGAGCAAAAGTCGATTCCTAGAAAAACTGGCTCTTAAACAGACGCAATAATACTTGATGTAGCTGAATATCCGTCGAAAATAGTGAATGAAAAAGTTCCGGTTCCGGTACCCTTTTTCACCGGAACCGGAACCGCCAGTTCCGGCCGGAACCGGAACCGGAATTCCGGTCGATCGCAACTTGCACTTCATAATAAAACAGATTCTGCTGCTGAGGGCTGATGAGACTGATGAAGTAACGGAGCGTGTTTGTCTTGTCACCAGTAAAGCCTTTGTGACAGCTGCCTCTTAGCTGCTTAGCTGTAGGAGAAATCTGTTATATTATTAAAGTGCAATGGAATAATAAAAACCGCTCTTGTTCATTACCAAATGTTTTGACTTTGAGGGCAAATATCTCAGAAACCAAGCTCATTATCTTAATTATAAATGTGTCAGCAATTTATATTCGTCTTTCACTCAATCAAAAATGATTCATTCAAATCGATGAGATTTGCGGTTGCCACAGTAAAAAATCTCCTGGGTTGTTTTTTGCTACACTCTGTACCATCTTAGACATAATTTTATTTCTACTAGTTTTGTTACGTTTCCTTTTTTGTACAGTTGTTTGTAGCTCATTTTGTAGCTAATAATACGTTTTATTATTATAGGTAGCGTAACAATAATAAAGAGTATAAATATAGCGGATGGCAGGAGTGATAGCGATCATTCGCCCTGAGAAGCGGATCGATCAAAATCCATTCGATGTCGATGCTTGGAACTTACTGTTAAGGGAAGCCCAGGTATGGAACTTATCATGTACTAGTGGCCCCAGTTCCGACTTTCCACACTTCCGATTTTCCCCATTTCCGATTTTCATATAAAAATAAGCTTTTGCGTTTAAAATCGCATGGTGTAAGAATAATTTCCAGTCTCACTCATACATGGGATGTCTCCCGTCGGTCGGGGAGGGGGGTATGGCCGGCCGAGGGGTCTGTGCTGGCGAGCGGGGTAAATCTCTCTTACCCTCGGCCCATGTCTGGTCTCACTGAAGGATCATTCACGTTTTATCTGACAGGGTGAAGGGGAAAAGCTGAAATCTTGGCCCACCGGGCCGTCGATACTACCCCGTCGGTCGTCCATACCCTTTTGCGCTTTTTTAAATCGTAATAGGCAAATGCACAGCGTTTTGTGGGACCCCGCCCGAGACGACCTCAGCCCTCACCCATACATGGGCCGGGGGGTAAGGGGGTATACCCCTCCCCCTCGGCCGGCCATACCCCTCCCTCCCCCACCCACCCCCCCCTCCCGGGGGAGGAAATTTTCGCTTATTTAAGGCAAAATAGGCGTTTTTTGGTTTTTTCAGGCCCCCCCCCCCCCGAGGTCTCCAACCCCCCTACCCACCTCCGGATTTTTCCGGCCCATGTATGCCCTCACCGCAGATTTTTCCGGCATTGCATACATGGTTTCCACAGGTAAGGGTAGGTAAGGAAGGGAAAAAGAATTTAAAAACTGTCAGGGAAGCCAGAGTATTTCGTGTGTGATCAAAGGAAAGTTCCGCATCGCTCAATCAACTTAGGCATCCAGCAAGCTGCAGAAATTTATTTAGTGTCAAACGCGTTTTTGAAAACCAGTGGCATTTGCCCAGCAAGACTCTTCACACTCTAAACTGCTAATTCCTCTTATCTTTATGCACAGAACACCTTTTAGATGGTTTTAAGACTATGTCCTAGAGACCTCTTCAAATATCATGTATTATTACTGTCTACTGTAAATGCAAGGAAATCACAATGTTATGTACAGTCAAACCTCCACAAGTGCAACGGTTTTCGGATAGATAAGTCCACAAGTGTATCGGAAATTGGGACATCGGAAGTGGGGAAAGTCGGAACTGGGATCACGCCGTACTGGTGTCGTATGTATGACTGATCAACTCACTACATGTTTTTAGAAGAAACCCGTTGATCATGCTCGTAGCTTTTACGAAGATCTGGTGCTTCAATTTCCTAATGCTGGTCGCTATTGGAAAGCCTATATTGAACACGAGGTATACTCTGGAGTTTTGTTGTGGCATCACTGAAATACAATTGTCTGTAGCGAATGATGGAATGACTTGAAATTTTCGGTTCTTCTGAAAATGCGGCCTGCTTTGCGCTGCCCAACATGGCCTTTTCCTAAATCTTGAAATGATCGAAATTTTGTTTTCACGCTAATTACTGACCTGAAAATAGATCAGATACAAACTCTGAAATTTTTTGACTGATCAAACCTGCAGTTCCTTTCTTGTCTGAAATGCGTTTATTACAAAATTCCCAGATGTCCGAAACGATACGGTTTTTCATTTCCGGTTTCAAAAATAATCATTTCTGCATTTCAAAACATTTTGTACGTTTTTGCTGGTTTGCGTTGCCAAAATCTAATGCATTGTATTTTGACGAAAAAAGGTTTTTTTATTCACAGTTTGTAAAAACCGGGCAGGTTCCCTTATAAGGGCGGAACATATAATTTTCTGACCTATACTTTTTATTTGATGAATCGATAGGTCTTTAGTAGAAAACACCACCACTGCGATTTTTTGTTCTTTGATATCAGTTGCGATATTTATGGGTAAAAGCGTGATTTTGGACGTTTTCTACTCGTGTAATAGCGTAGGTACTTGAAGCGATTGGGCTGATATTTTCAGCGTAAATTAAGCTTCCCATACACACCAACCACTCTTGCAAAGCATTCAGCTGATCGATTCAGGCCCACATGAATTGCGTTGATTTTAAAGGGTATTTCAAAAGGTCGAAAAAACTTTTTGGCCACGTTAAGTATTTTGCTTTTACTTCTGGGGAAGGTAGTCTTCCGCTACACGCGGTGTTTTCACTTTTTTGGACTCGTTTGTTTTTGTGTTATTCATGTTATAAGTTTTTCAAAAGAAATTTGCGGTATCTTTGAAATACCCCTTAAAATCAGCGCTATTCATGTGGGCCTGAATCGATCAGCTCGAAGCTTTGCAAGAGTGGTTGGTATGGTATGGTAAACATAATTTATGCTGAAAATGTCGGCCCAAATGCTTCAAGTACGGTAGAAAACGTCCAAAATCACGTTTTGGCCATAAATACCGCAAGTGGTATCGGAGGGAAAAATTCCGCGGTGCCGGTGATGGTATTTTGTGCTAAAGATCTATCAATTCATCACAAAAAGTATAGGTCAGAAAATCTCATGTTCCGCCACCTGCCGGTTCTTATAAAATGTGACTCTTATGTTTAGTTTCCGTCAGACAAGCCATATGGAATCCTTCGTGGGTTGGAGGGATGGTAGTAAACCAAAAAGTCTAAATTTTTGCTTTACTTACATGTGCATGGAGGACACAAAAATTGCCAAACGTTGCTGGAAGCTTCTATCTACGTAAGAAGCCTTCTGATTACGCATCTTTAAGCCACATAAATTTGTTTTAGCAACAGCAAACGCACTCTAGACTCTTCTAACAGGCAACAATTACGCCTGGATACCAAACTTACTTTTCATTTTTTGACAAAATTCTTATAGGCGGTCTTGTCAAGCTTTCTTTTTTTACTGGAAAATTGGTAATGTTAACCGAAACATTGTGACCAAAATTTGTGCCTTGAACTCAGGCAACTACGCGCAGAGGACTGGTTGTCTTCCTCTGAGTTGTTGTGACCATGCACATGTAATGTAACCAACGTTTTGGCATATTTTTCATTAAATTAAGAAGAACTCTTGTACATCTAACTGTAGCTTTCCTGATGATATTTTCCGATACAGATTAGTTCTGTCAAAAAATCCGGAGTGGTGGTGTGAGGGACTGACCCCTTAGCTTCTTTGTCTTCCTTGGCCGAGTGTGTGAGTTTCTGGAATTTCAAGTCATAGCAGAGTAGCGAGCAGTGGAATAGTTCATTTTTATGTTTGTCACTATCTTGCAGCTTGACTGTTGGAGGCCTGTCGAGACGGTGGTTTCTCTGAATGAGTCAGAGCATAATTTTCTCACAAAACAGTGCTTGATACCGGAGAGGCCGTCTAAAGGCCGCTACTCCTTGTGTGCTCTGTTAGCATTGTTCTCTTCACAGCCCCCGGCAATAAAACTTTTTCGGCAGCCGTTCTCCCCCGCCCTCTTGTTTTGTCAAAAGATAAAATTTGCTTCCGCACCACTTGTCTTCTTGTCTCTGCCTCGTATAAACACAAACAACATCGGAACTTCTTAGTTCTTTGACGCGTCTCTTGTCGTTGTCTCGAGAAACTCTGTCAATTCCGGTTCTTCTCTATCGCAATCTGCTCTGCTAATAAAGTTTGCATTTCAGCTGCGTGGCAAAAATTACGAGAACGTTGAAAAAGTACGTTGTTCTGACGTACATGGGCCGAGAAAATGGGTCCCTGCTGAGGGTAAAAATCTGACAGTCCTCGGTTGTGCTTTTGAGTTGGTTGGTGGGGCTTGGTTTAGTTTGCAAGAAAATCCGTTTAAGATGGGTGGTGGGCATATCGTGTCAGGGTCGGTGTTTATCCCTTTCCGGTCCATGTACGCTCTCTCCAGTTTGTAGGAAGAACTTGAAACGATATTGCCTTTTAGTTGTTTCAAAAATGTCTGATGAAGGTGTTGAACATAGATTTGTGGAAAAGCTACTTGTATTACGTGCGCGAAACGAAGGGCAACTTACCAACATTCAGGTATTGTTGAATGGTTTGCGCGCACATCCAAACCTGTCATCATTTTGCAGAGAAAAGATGGCACAGGCTTACGATTTTGCATTGGAAAAGGTTGGGCTCGACATGTACAGCTACCAAGTGTACGCCGAATACGTATCCTTTTTGAAGGCAGTGTAAGTGCTTTCCATTGCTGTCTTGTCTTTTATCCGACTGTTCTTTTAGCCCAGCGCAAGGGCATTACGCGGAAAACCAGAAAATCGCGGCCGTTCGCAAAGTGTTCCACAGAGGCGTAATCACTCCGATTCTAAACGTCGAGCAGCTATGGGCTGAATATTGCAGCTTCGAAAAGGTTTCGAATGGTATTATTCTCTGTTCTCATCCGCTCACTTTAGAGCGTGAACACAGCGCTGGCCGAAAAGCTGATCGCCGACAAAAATCGCGATTACCAGGCGGCACGGAAAGTATCGAAGCAATTGGAGAGCGTCACTCGCGGTCTCAACCGGCAGACGGTTTCTGTGCCGCCCAGAGGCAGTGCGTCGGAAATGAAGCAGCTGGATCTGTGGAAGAAATTCATTGCCTGGGAAAAGAGCAACCCCCTTCAAACAGAGGACTACTCACTTTATGCCAGGAGAGGTCTGCCTTTGGTTTCTGTCAACTTTAACTCCGCCTCAGCATCACCGTTGGTGTTTGCTATGCTCAGAGTGCGAATAAACTTACGGTTTGGCGAGTTGACACGACATGCTGCAACCAATCTTACGCGTGTCGTACTTGAATTCTCTCAACAATACCAGTTGCAGTCACGGTTCTATGGTGGTCTTTCCGGCGGAGATACGTGTCGGATAAATGAGAAAGGCAGAAATTATGTACCAAAACTTAATTTCACGCTCAGGATGTGTTTTAAGGCGCATTCATACTTTTGTAGAAAAAGGTCGTCTGGCGACTTTTCTGTAGAAAAACTCGTTTAAAGTATGAAACGCACCCGAGCGCCGCGCGAGATCTTTCGGCCGGCGGCAAAAATCTATAAAAATGTAGCTAAAATTGAACTATTTTTTGTCGCCGGCCACTTTTTTATGTTGAATTTTCAATGGCAGGATGTGTAAATGATATTGTTTTAGTGCGAAACGACTATAACAATGCAGGAAACCGCTCAAACGGCGGAAAATTTGGAAGAAGCTCGCAAAAAATGTCTGTTGAGCAGAAAATTTTTATCTACACGGAGCGACAGTTTTTCTACAGAAAAGTCGCCTGGCGATCTTTTTCTACACGATTATGAATTCATCTTTAATACTGTTGATTGGGTATACCGAACCCATACCGAAAAATGGATATTTTTGCGAATACCTACCCAATAAATACCTACCGATTCCGGGTATTTTAGTAAATACCCATACCGGGTATACCGATTATTTTGGGAATACCCAGGTATTTGGGAATCGGTATTTTTTATCCAGCTTAGTGCAATTTTTCTCGAAAATTCCCTATAATCACAATGTTTTCTTTGTAATTTTGCATTTTGTGGCATGCAGAAACACATTCTACTACGATATCCCTCCAAAATATCGAATTTGAAGGATTTTTAGCCCTCTGACCCTACTCCCTGTCCGAAACTTGCTTTGTTATTGGAAAGCGTTGGTCTGCTTTTGGCCCAACTTCACACTGCTCCTAAATAATCAAGTCTCTATGTACATTCACACTCAACAAAATAGCCCCTGCATTTTGTAACTGCTTTTTGGGTCTCCATACTGTAACACTAGTTGGCCTTAAGACTACAGTACAATGGAAGCATTTCTCTAAGCCAAAATTATTTATGGAAACGATTTTCAATCCACTAAAAATAAAAAAATAATTTTAAAAAATTCCTAAAAAAAGTTGTAAATCGAATTGATTTTGATGAATTTACTAGGCTCTGACCTTGGAAATGACTAAATCCATGTGAAAATAGGAAATTCAGTATTTTGACTTTGTAAAACATTTTTTGCAAATACCGAATAAATACCGGTATACCGGTGTTTTTGCAAATACCTACCCATACCGAACCGATTCCCGGGTATGCCGAAAAATACCTACCCATACCGAACCGATTCCTGAAAATCCCATACCCAAACAACAGTAATCTTTAAATGCGTTTTTGTAGGCTAATTTTTCAAGTTTTCTCTTTCTGTTTCTACGGTGGCAGAAGCAGGTGTCTTAAATAGTTGCCAAGTCCACATTCTAAACCAGATTCTGTGCTTGCAGTTGTGTTCGCCTACGAGCAGGCTCTGTTGTGTTTGGGCTATTACCCGGATGTCTGGTACGAAGCAGCCTTGTTCATGCAGGAAGCCAGCAAAAACTTAGCCGAGCGTGAAGCCAAACTCTCGCAGACTCTGGCTGACGATGTTGCTAGTACGGTTAAAATGGTTATTAGCTGTGGTCTGTGTACTGTTACACGCATGCTCGACAAGAAAGAGGGCTGTCGGAGAGTGCTAAAAATTCACTTATTTCTCAGAGCTCTTGCTGCTGTACTAAATGACAAACAGTGAATTTAGCTTTTCGAAATTACCGCCGAACTGAGTTTGTCTTCGTCTTTTACTGTGGTCGCGTATTTGTGTGCTTGATGTGCATGTGTTCGGTAGCGTACCCAGGAGGTAAAATTAGGCAAAAATAAGAGAAACTGAACTGAACTCAGGGTTCGTGCGGGACCTGGAAAGTCAGGGAGTCATGGAAAAGTCAGGGAATTTGGTGTCTGGTCATGGAAAAATTGCATAAAAACATCTCGCCACCAAATGGTCCTGTTAGAACTTTACACGCCACCCTTTTTGAATATCGGACTTTCTACTGCTACTGAAACTGTACAATCACCCTCAGAATGCCGTTTAAATGCGTTTTTCAAAGCCAATTTTTCAAACTTTTCTCACGCTGGTCGGAGTTTCCTCACCCCAGTTGGTCAGGGAATTTTTACTTTGGTCAGGCAAAGGTCAGGGAATTTTGCCATGCAAAAGCCGCACGAACCCTGTGAACTACTTTTATCGGTAAGACCCGACAGGGCACATATAAACCAATACTGATTGTTTTTCAATGTATCCGTAAACGAACAAATTTTGACCTGTACCTGTCTAGTTTATGCGCAGAATGCGTTCTAAATGTGTTTTTGAAGGCTAACTTTTCAAACATTTCTCGCCATGGCCCAACCAGGCAACTTCAAAAGTTTACATCCCCTCTTTGTAAAATGCTGGGTACGCCAGTGCATGTGTTCGTTACGGCCTGTTGAAGTGAACACCGATTTCTTTCTTACGTAGTTGGCCGGAAGGGACTTTGGAAGATGCCACTTTTCTAGACTTGTTCGAGCGCGCTATCAGTACGTTGCTGAAGGACTGTCCGCTGATGTACTTTGCCTACGCGGACTACGAAGAGGAGCGGATGAAATTCCAGAAAGTTGAGACCATTTACAACAGACTCACTGAGTTGGCTCATGTTAATCCAACTTTGGTCAGATTTGTAGATTAGAAAAGTACGCAGGTGAAATGATTGGTTTAGGCTTATATTCAACAGATGAAGTTCTCTCGGCGCACAGAAGGTATCAAGGCGGCCAGAGCTGTGTTCAAAAGAGCCAGAGAAGACCCACGCTCCAGGTTTCACGTCTACGTTGGGGCTGCGCTTATGGAGTACTACTGTAGCAAGGTAGCACTTTTTACTCGGCAAGGCATTCGACAGCTGGATGGTGTGAGAGATTTTAGGATACGGTAGTGGCGATGCGAATATTCGATCTCGGCCTCAAGAAGTTCGGTGACCAGCCGGAGTTTGCCAAAGCCTTCATCGACTTTCTATCTCACCTTAACGGTACGTACGTTTAACTCTTCATAATCACTCACTTGTTCAGGCGAACACATGTTTTTGTTCTCTTACATTCTAAATTTTGTTTCCTCTGAGAATGTGGGAAGCTTTGAACGAACAGCACTTGAAGAACACAGAACGCCAACATGCGAACAACGGACGAACACCATTGTTTTGTGTTGTTAGTGCGCAGTGTTGGCTGTTCCAAAAGGACTAGGATGTCATTAATGTATTGTTTTATTTTCAGAAGACAACAACACACGTGTGCTGTTCGAAAGAATACTGACCTCAGGCAATTTGGAGTCGGAGAAATCTCTGTAATCTTTTCTTGTAGTCTTCTGTAAGAATATGTAGAAGTTTGCGTGTAGGGAGATCTGGGACCGTTATTTGGAGTTCGAGTCACAGGTGGGGGACTTGGCCAGCATTCTCAAAGTGGACAAAAGGCGTCGGGAGGCTCTCGAGAAGGAGTTTGGCAGTCAGCAGACTTTGCTTCTGATCGATCGATACAAATTTCTCGACTTGGTCCCGTGCTCCATTGATCAGCTCAAACTGCTCGGCTATAAGGTGACAGTAGTTATGGAAAATGTCTCTACGCTACGTACGTGATGTGTTCAGCCGGGCTCTCGCAGTTTGGGTCCAGTGGCATCCAGTTCTCTTAGTTCCGAACGTCAGAGCCAGAGTTCGGGAGTTGGAGGTCGAGTAAATTTCGAGTTCAGCACTGCCTACCCCAGACCGGACGTATCGCAGATGATACCATTCAAGCCAAAAATCATCACCACGAGTTTGTTTCGCTTGTTTGCTGGCGTTTCTCTCAGAGTCGCCTTCGTTTAGGTAGTTACCACCCAGTGTCTGGCGGGGTGTTTCCACCGCCCCCGGCCGTGGCACATTTGATGCAGTTGTTGCCGCCACCCTGGAGTTTCAGCGGTCCCTTCGTTAGCGTTGACTGTCTGATGACCAGCTTTCGAGAGATGAAGCTGCCCGATGAGGGTATCTTTGCTTACGTAGTTTTGCGCCAATGTTCATTCATAGAGTTTTACAATCGTTGTACGGGCGCTTTGTGGCATTACTTTTTTACTCCTAGTGGCGCTGTTGGCTCAAGCTCGCTGCGTGTGTCATTGCGTTCCCGGCATCTGCGAGATCGGTTGTTTGTGGGTTCTTAACCGGTCAAATCGACTGGAAGTAGTAGGTAGAAAGCGTCAGGCCACCGAAAGCCGGTGATGGCCTGTAGGTAAAGGTAAATAAAGGTACCGAACAGGTGCTGCCGTTGCACCTGATGACTGCCAGGGGATGGTTGTTTGTAGGCAGAGAAGTCCATTTCACAGTAGCTCTGACAATAGTGTGGAGCAGTGGAAGTTAAAAGAAGCCAATTCAGTAGAAGTTTCAGTACCAAAACCGGGCGACAATATCAGTCAAGAAAACGGTGCCAGCTTCGACCAGCATCGTTTTGATGACGTGAAAAAAGAGTTCTACCAACTTTTGGCCACCACTCCCGACCCGATGCAGGTGACTAATAGTCTGCTTTCTCTTTTATCGCTTTTGGCGGCGTTCCGCTCTCGTAAATCAAATTGTAAACGGTTTTTGAAAATATTTTTGAGTCTATCCGATTTCACTTAAGGTTTTGTCGGATGAGAGTCTGCGAAGTGCTACGCTGAAGCGACCTGCCAAAGCAATGGACTCCGATGAAGAAGGCGATTCAGCCTCGGGCCCTCCGTCCAGAGACGTGTACAGAATGCGTCAGCAGTACAAGAAAGTGGCCAAATGATCCGGCCGTTTTATTGGTTGATTCCTTCCGAAATCACCCTAGAAAACACTGACCAACACAAAGTATAAGCTTAAATAATTGGTCGCATCTACGTTCTTTATGTTTTGTTCATTGCGACTCGAAGGCTCATGCGAACAGCACAAATCTGTTTCGAGCGTAGGCGATTAAAAGGTGTTGGTGCAACCGTAGGAGTGATTTTGAAAAGGCAATTCCTCTTGTGTGTGCAGTTTTCACGTTCAGCTAGCAGTTGATTGTTCTGTCTGTCCTAGACTCGTTGTGTCTGCACAGATTTGGTACGTAGAGATGAGTTGTGCTTCTGTGAATAAAGGCTGTTCCAACCGGAGCACGGTGTAATTTTGACCGATGATGCATAAAGCCGTTTGTGCAAAGGCAAACTGAATAATTCAGCGCCTTTTCAATGAGCAAAACTGTTGTGGTGGTCGTGCAAGCGGTCGCTGTTTGCAATCAATCTGGGCCACGTCGAAAGCAATCGCGAGAAATCGGAGTTGAATAGATTGCCTATGCATTGTTGTTGCTGAGCGCCGGTCAGAGAGGGGAAGTGAGCCGTTTGTTTGTTTTCGACGTAGAATTCAAGCTGCCAATAGCCAACCCACGACTGGTTTGTCGTTTGGGGGAGTCACCTGGTAACGGCTGTGCCGCCCAGCCGTCTCGGCTATACAACAACCAGATTCTCCATTTATGTGTTTTGGCAAGCTGCGATGCCTGACGACCAACCGAAACTGACACGACAAGAGGAAGTGTGGATTACTGTCAAGATTCTGCTCTTAACATTCGCTCTCAATGTGCTGTCGGTATCTGCCGTCAGCTACGTGGTGGGAGCATCGTTGCAGTTCTTTGCCTGCCTATTTGCCATCGTGTCATCAACCTCTACTATGACTGCACTTTTGACTATTTTTCTCTGGGACTTCTGGACTAGACCGGAACAGTTTCAGCGAGCCAATTGTGTTTTCACCGTGCGAAAGATGATGCGGATTGCCTAAGAAGCCTTGATACTGTGTTGGTTGGCGTTGGTGTTGGTGCGGGTTCTGCGGCGCCGGTGGGCTGCGGAGTTTGCGGCTTGTCTAATTAGCCAGAAATGGAGTTATTATTCGTTTCCAACTGAAAATTGGCGCTTAAAAGGACGCTCGGGGAGCTTGTGGCTCCTAATAAGCTGTTTTAGCTGCCTGTAATTGGGTTATGATTTGGCTCAGCTCAATTAGCTGCTATTAGTCGCTTGTGAGAGCCCTAAAGCCCTTAGAGCCCAACATGCGCTCAACTGCTTGTTAGCCCCTAAATTGACATCCACGCACAAAAGCACCCCTATATGGCTCAATTACTACAGAGAAAGACCAGGATGTAATCTATTTGACAGATCCCATTTTAGACAAACAGACACCAACACACACTGCTAAGTGCCCTGACTCTGCCTTAATCAACTCTAACACCGCCATAAAGTCCCTACTCACTACAGTAACTTGTCGGGCGCTTTAGCTTAACACTAACCATGCACAGAATCGCGAGAGAACGGAAAGCACGCGGGATAGAAATTCAGCTGCACATACCAAGAGAGCTTTGACACTAGAACTTGGCAATACAAATAAACAAACACGTACAGAGACAATTGTCTGGTCCAGTCAGTCGTGACTACTGTCCTTATCGCTGCTCGATTTGTCATGGTCCCGTTTCTTCCTTACTATCTTCTTGTGTTTCATGCGCCGGTTCTGGAACCACGTTTTCACCTAAAAACCTGGTAAAGTCGGTTGAAATTATTCAATTGAATCAGTCACCTGCGTTTCGGAGAGATTAAGCGCCGCCGCTAGTTCTATTCTTTCCGGGGTAGACAAGTAACGTTGGCATTCGAATCGCTTTTCCAAGCCCTGCAGTTGGTGGTCGGAGAAGACCGTTCTGGCCTTTCTGCGTCGATAAGATTTACTTGTACCCGCCGTTGCCGCTGCAGCCATCAACGAAAGGTGGTCGGCGGCGGTAGGCGGTCCCTGCCATAATGACGTCATAGGAAAGCCTGAAACATACGTACTGTACGTAGATACGTAGTCATCGTTATCGCCTCTAGGCATTTGACGTTAGTAATCCGGCGTTATTGTTCAACCAAGCCCTATCAACGTGCTTAACGGAAACGCCCACGCATTTAGTCTCAGGCTCGATATTTGGAGTGCGGCGTTGCTCTAGTGTAATCTTGATAACCATGGTGTTGCTGCGTTCTCTTGTGACCTTCATTGCTCTTTCGTTTTTTGTATGCCTTTCGACAGCAGCGAAGGATGTAAAAAGAGTCTGGCTAAGCAATTTGCGAAGAAAAGTTGTTCTTGTTTAGGTGGGTATGCCTTCAATGCGCATTGCCGGTGAGGAAAAGCTGAAAGAAAGACAGCACGCGTTCAGTGTACCAAGTAAATCAGCCGACCCGTCGCCGTTTTGGAAGCGTTATAATGCGTGGCGCAAATTAAATGTTCTGTACTATACGAAGTGAAAATCAGTGAAACGATTCGAGTGTAATGTAAGCTGATTGTCCAGTTCATATGTTAATTCGGCAATATTTTGGCACCGGCTCAGGTGGGCCGGAAAGAGCGGCTCAGCACAAATTGAGAGTCTGTTCGATCCAATTGTTGTCTGTTGTGCGTCTCCAATCAGGGCAGTAATTGCTGTTTTGTCAGGTGTCGGGCTCAACTTTAATCACTTAATCCCGGGGGCGGGCACTTTTGCGGCGTGCGACCGCGCCAGGTTCGCAGCTTCCGCTGTTTGAGCTTGCATCTGAGCAAATAGAGCGGCCCTGGCCAAAGCCGATTAACACAGCCCGTCGACCGGCAGGTAGCGCCGACTTGTTGGACCGAGCTTAATGGCCTGCTAATTTTCGTGAGGTGCAAAAAGAGACAAAGCGGCGGCGACTGTTGGCTCGTTTTTGCGCGATAAAATCTGATCGCAGAGCCTCTCTCACGCCCTCGAGTGCACTGTTCTGCGCAGGAACTCATAAAGCTTAGAGGCCATTAGCTTCGAACTGATGCGCTAAACAGCCCGTCCTACGGCGCGAACTGTCGCACTGGTTTGGGAGAATGCATCTCAACTGACAGCCTGCCAGCACATCTACTATTAGTCAATTATTAGTGCCTGCTTATTAGTTAACACATTAGTCGGCAAAACTAATTGAATCACTGTAAAAGCCAGCCGGCCAGATGATGCCCGAAATTCATAGTGGCAGCCACTCGCTCTGCGTAAAAACATCCACCCTCCACTCTCCACGCACCGCACTCACTCAACAATAGACTCCTGCTCATCAGACGCAAGCAAGTAAAAGCTTCGGTCAAAGCATCTGGGGCTCGACAATGTCAGGATTAGTATCCTGAACGCTCAGCCGAATGTTTCAAGTACAATCAATTTGTGTAGTGAGACAAAAAGGCGTTAGAATTCGGCGCAGTTTAGAACGATTTGTAAGGGTCAAAACAAAAGATTAGGATTGGGAAGCAAAACCTTGTGACGAAATAACTAAAAATTTGATGTTTAGGCGCATGTACAGACATCATCAGTAAATCAACACTTCAATCAGTCTATGTGCGATTTTTCTTTCATTTCTTCCTCTCACACACCCAAAATATGGTATTGCTTTCTGGTATTATATGTAGGACGCCACGACTGAATAACAGCAAGCTTAGCTGTGCGCTTAAGATTTCTGTTAAACAACGCGTGATTAAATCTGACAAATGACCGACAACGATTGGATTAAAACCCATTTTGTCGCTGAACCGCTTAACCTTGGTGATGGAAATAAATGCAGTGACTACACCAACCTTGTGCGAGTAGAAACGATCTGTCGAGTCCAGAGGTGCTACCGTACGCAGCGATCCAGGGAGGCAGATTGGGAAGAGAAATCTGAGGTCTGTCAGCAGAGCCCATCGTGTGAAGAGCTGCCACCGCTGCTCGAGGGCTCAGGTCCAGTGCCGACAGAAATCCGGCGCTCGTAACTTTTGTGCTGATGGCGGTCGGGTACGTGGGAAGAGGGATAGAGAGCGGGGCATCGGTCGACGACTCCGATGAACTTTTGACCACGGCCGGACCCGGGTTCAACAGATGATCGATCGAAAAACGAGGCGGAGTGCCAGCTTTGTCCGATTTAGACTCGCCGCCCGACATGGCACTTCCACGAATAACCAACTCGTAAATTAACACACTCAACTCCGGCCAAGCGCCCCTACAGTAAACGGAGGGCGGAGCGAACGCTGATTGGCCGCCAGCGTCGACGGCCGGCGGCTCTTAAGTAGCTAATCATAGACTGCAGAGGCGTCAAACATGCTGGGCTACAATAAAGTAGGTCTAATCCCTCTTATCTTGTTTATGGCCTGCACCTTCTTCTAATCCTTTTTGCGGTAGCCAGAGCCACGGTGATTGGTAGTGTCATTCACTTTTGGTCTGTTAGAATTTGCACTCAGAGAATTTTTAGTAAAGATTCAGTCTAGTTTGGGGTAAGGCTACAGAAATTTTGCTTGCAACCATTCATCACACTGAAATTAGCTTATGGAAAGAATAACCTATAACAACTGATTATTGTGATCGAACGATTCGTACAGTTTTCAACTACTGTTTGTCAGTCAACGCATGTCCTACACGGTATATTCAGGAACAGAAATCATGTAAGTAGAGAAACTAGTGGAAAGAAAGATTCTGCTAAAAGAGCTAAGTGAAAGTGAGTCTGAATTAGTGCGGTCGGAAGCAAGGTGGCTGTTCCGGTTCAGACAGGTGATTATCGATGCAAGCAAGGTGATGGGTGGGGTGGCCAATTAAGCGCAGCGACAATTAGTGAGGGTCGTGTTGATGCGAAGAGACAAAACACCCCAGTGGGCTGCAAATTGGGCCCATCCCAGTCAATTAGCACAGAATAGCCTAATGAACGGTGCCATTACGGAGTGTCGGTTATCACGTTGCACTGTTTGCGTAAGGACGTATTGCCCCCACCAGGACGTCTCAGCTGCTTCGCGCCCCCTCTACCGCGCACTTGAAATATGATAATCCGTGCCACTATTAACTGTTTAACGGCGTTGGCCACTCGGGTCCGAATTAAGGCTACCTTAATCCCAATGCACGCATCTGTCCGACCATCTACATACAATCCACAGATGGCAAGCCCATCTCTCTGCACTTGCGAACGAGCTCAAACACAGTTTCTGACACCATTTGTGTGTTCTGGTCCAGCAGAACGATTGTCTAAGAGCACTTGAGGCAAAGTCGGAAGTACTGAAGAGGTCACTCTCCAGATGTGACGTCTAAATTTCAGTTTTTGTCAAACAACAGGGCTGAGTAAACGCGCGGTCAGATTAGATAAAACAGCAAAACCAGTTTGCAGTTCTGGTCGGCGCCCAGAGCTAACAGCCTATTTCTAAAACTTGTACACATACTGGCGCATTTTGGACGCCTCAACGCTCTTCTCCACGCGTCCTTTATCCTCTTATTTTGATTAATATGGACTTCAAAGACAACTTCTGGGTAAGTTAGCTTAGACATTACTAACTAATCACAATACCGACACCTTCAGAACCCGCAGTTCTTGAACAACAGCGGATTCGAGACCGTGTGCGAGAGGTTGGACCATGGCAAACTGATGTCATCTGCTTTGTATGAGCTTATTAAAAATCGGTAGCAGCAAAGCAAACTGCAAAAATTGAATTTACTGTCCTATGCTAGGGCTCAGATTGAAGATCAGTGCGCGAAACAGCTGTTCAAGCTGACAAGAAATGAAATAAAGAGCTCTGGGTAAACTTCAATTTTGGCTTGATCAACTCAAAGTTTTTGTGGAATTAGGACGTACGGCAGTTGCTGGCGTGCGTTCGTTGAAGGCACCGAAAAGGCTGCAAAGATCCACAAGGAACAGGCGAGCGCTCTTGAGCAGATCTGTCAGGAATTCCAGCAGTTCACCGCAGAACAGAACAAAGTCAGGAAAAGTGTAAGTAATAATTATTTCTTGATCCAGTTCACTTTTATTACGTCCTGGTTCGGACAGGCCCAAACCAACATACAACGGCTGCAGCAACAGAAAAAGAGTCTGCACGACCGACTAGTGAAAGCCGAGAAAGAGCTAAAAAAGCGAAAAGCAGACTTAGAGAGCCAGGAACAGCAGGTGGATATGTTGCAATGGGACAGCGAAAGAAAGAAAGACTATGATAAGGTTAGGAAGCGAAGCTATCTATTCTGTCTGCTTACAGTACGTGCTATACAGGCACTAAAAAGTCTCAGCAAAATGCAACAATTGGCGATAGATGCAGAAGAACGATATAAGGAGACCGTCAACAACTTGGAGGCCACACGAAAACAGTGGGAAGCCAGCACTGAAAACGGATTTGAGGTGTGTTCTGTTGCAAAGGGCCAGACTGCGGCTGCAGTGCTCACTATTAAAGATCATGCAAAAATGGGAGGAAAAACGGATAGCATACGGTCGTCAAGTGCTCTGGCGAATGGCCAATGTCAATACAGTAACAGCAGTCCAAATTGCTCAGGTATGTACTGTACTTGACATGCAGAACAGAACAGCAAACAAATGCATTCTAGCAACAGCAACAGTTGCGGTCCGAGCTAAAGCAGTGCTCTGTGATCAAAGATATCGAACACTTTGTAGAACACAAAAAGACCGGATCTAATCGTCCAGGTGAACACAAGTCTCCAAGTCGTACAAACCGCCCGACCTTTTAGAGCCAATTTCGGTCGACACTTCACTGCTACTACCTCCGTCTAGCAAACAGGGTGGCGCTGCCAGAACAAGTATGGGAAATGCCAGTCCGGCCAACAGTCGCGTACACAAAATTGAACAGAAAACACCTCTGGTTGAAGAGCGAAAGCTACCACGCCGCAGGGAGATGGAAGAGATGACTAAGCCTGAGTTGCCCATACCGCAAGAGCGATACAGAAGAATGGGCGAAACATACATAAACAACGACTACAACCAAGCTTCAACCACGGCTTCGATTCCGGTTTATGCGCTGGTGCAGAAGAATGGCGGCTCGAGACGATCGGACCCGAGTGAAGCGTCTGTGACCAGCGACAACTCCTACCAGTCTGCCACCAGCTCAACGCTCGACGATGAAGAGAAAGTGAAACAGAAAGAAGCACAGTCGGTAACTGCAAGAAAGCCGATACCCGGTCCAAAGCCTGTGGTGCCACGAAAACGAATTTCTAAAACAATGGAAGCGGAAAATGCCAGCCCTACCCGGAAAGAATTCGAAACCTTTTGCATTGTGACAACCGAACACACAGACAAGGTAACTAGTATAAAGATTGCCTGCTAAGCTAAACAACAGCTATTTCCAAAGGAATCACAATCGCACAAATCCTTTCTGAAATCTGTTATACGCGCGACTTTAATCAAGAATTCTAGGACGGCAACCCGTTGCTGCACAGAAACAGTCTAGTGAAATTAGTAAGGCGAAACTCGAATGCTATGTGGCAGGTTGAGACTGAATCCGGGGAACAGATACTGTGTCCTTCTGAAAACTTGGAAGAAGAAAATTCCAATATTCACTTTTGATTCTTCCTATTCTTCTTACTGTATTATAGGGTGCATGCATTATGTTGCTTGCTTCACTGTACTGTACGTAGCTGCTGTCTTTTCTCTTTATGCAATCAGATTTCTATGCTATTTTCTCTCAAACATGGCCACAAAAAATCCGTTAGTCAAGTCCTTTTCTGGGGAGGATCTGAGACAAAGTTTAGAGAAGGAGTAGCCCCGATTTCCTCTGTGTTTCCACGACGGCAGTGGATTCACTAGGTCGAAGTGTTCTTGAACAAACGGATCGCTGAGCGCTTCTTCGATAACATCTTCGTTTTCCCGCGTGAACTTGGAACACGTGGAGTACACAAGGCGTCGCAGTTTTGGGAATTTTAGCGCTGACTTCAACAGCATAGCCTATGAGCATATCGGGTTATCACTTGTAGTATAGCAGAAGTGCAGTTGGTATGAGACAGTGCGGTCAGTACTACGTAAGTGTAAAGTAACGTGATACTATATTAGTCAGGCCAGAACAACAATCAATCAGGCACACTGCAATTTTTCAACACACCCCCGTCCTTTCCTGCAAGTCATTTTTTTCAGCAAATTTTTGCAATATTTTTCAGAATTTCATACACTAAAATTGTCTGTAAAACAGCACTTTCACGCCGTATTTGAGCCGAAATAGTGTAAGCGCGGCAGCGCGCAACACCCCCTTGTTTTATTTAAAAACATTTTCTATAAAAAATTTTTATGTCGCAATTTCTGTGCGACGTATAAGCGGCGCGCGCCGCGCTTGCATATATTGCGAGACAAAAAATAGGCGGTCCTTATTTGTCGGCTTTTAAAAAATTAGCTCGTCAACTCAACATAAATTTATTCGCAGATCAACACCACAAAATGGTAAAACGAGCATTAGCGTTTTTTCACAATGTTTAGCGTTTTTACGAAGATTAGCCGAAAATTGCGATTTTTGAGCGTTTTTTAGTACCGTACCCCCTCCCCCAGATTTGGGCACAAACCCCAAACCCCGTCCCCCTTAAGGATGACCTGTTACATGTATGCAATTAGCTGTGGCTACCATGTCCAGTGATTTCACATAGTAACACCGGAACCAAATACGTTGTTACATTATCTCCCTCCATACATGGGTCGCGGGGGGTCTGTGGGTTTTCCCACCCACCAACTTGGGCTCGACGCAGCCACCCACCTGAAGCAGAGTTTTGTTCCTGGGAGGGACCTACGCACCAAAATGGCCGCGACCTCCCAAATCAGTAGGCACGCCACATTTTTTCGAATTTTCACTACTCCAACCCATTTTTCCGCCGGCCCATGATTGTTTATCTCCCTGACAGAGTAAAGCAATAACAATCACCTGTAAATTGCCCAGAGAATTCAGTCTTTTCTCAGACTTGTCATCGACCGAATCAGTAAGGAAATCCATTCTGTTAGCAATACCGGAACCACTGCAAGGCGGATCGACCAGTGCGAACTTCACCTAAACGCCTTTACTAAACAAAGCCGATTAAACACAAAATTCTCTCTGAACACCTACTTTAGAGAACTTCTTGTCTGCTGGATCAATACGTAGAAAGTCATTACATTCTACTTTCACACAAGTAGCACCGTTCCGTTCACACAAAACCTTTAACGTTTCAGTCCGTCTGCGGTCTTTATCGAAAGCAAAAATGCATCTAAAAGTGGACTTGATAAAGTTAGGCGTTGCTCTCTATCTAACCCCTTATTGAGCATCAGACTTGCCATGTGACCCGTCTTCATTCCTGGTGCCGCGCAGGCATCAACAACGTGACAGCCCGGTGTCGGTCTTAGGCATAGTGACGACAGACAACTGGCCTACAACTTTTACGCATACACAACACTGATCCGAAGCCGACAACTACCTTGTCCTGCAAAATCAAGCCACCATTTCTAACCAAGTCATTCTCGTGCAAATCTGTGCCAGGTGGAAACACCAGCAACTCATCTATGTCTTTGTCTACACAGAACTGTTTGCCAATTATGCCAGACACGAATGTGCGGAACCTGAACTTGCAACATGCTTCACACCTCACTTACAATCGGCAACTCACTTTCTACGGGAGGAAACGGCGTTTGTATCCTCGACCAACGTCCAACCTTGCTCTTGCAACTCTGTCAACACGGTCTCTGCGTCTGTCAACAGTCTGTTAACTCTGGCATAACGAGGAAGAGGCATTCTTCTGTGGTCGGCGGTCGAATCCTGATCGGTAGTAATGTTTTTTCTCTAAAACACAGCGCATACAAATTAGACTTAAGTGAAGTAGGCAAGGATTTCTCGTCTATAGTACCGAACCGAATCAATCTATAATACCTAATAGCATTTTTACAGTTACCTTACAGTATCACTTGAAGTTCATCTACATTGTATAAACAACTACGTACGTACTAAGGGGTTTGGGAGTTTACTCCCTGCTGGAAAGGCCGAACCCCCCCTCACCCCCCCGAGACAGGTGAAGGGACCCCGACCAAAAATACAAGTCTACTAGTAGTGGCTCCAATACTAACAAACTGGCTCAGAAATCACTAATTTTTAGCCTAAAATTCGCTTTGAAAAGCCTTTGGAAACCGAATTCCACTGTTGATATTTAAGAGAAATGGCGTTTTTGGAGCTTTTTGAAATTTTGGACCACCTTCTGGGCGAAAACCCCTCGACCCCCACCTGAGGGAAATCCCCTACCCCCTCCCCCAAGTCGGCCCGGAGCTGTTACATGTATGGTACTGGATGGTTCCATACTTCGGTACATGCATGTACTGTAATTAAACCCTGGACTGCAAAGTCAGGGCGAAACAAACTCTTCGCAGTATGAAGAAAACTATGTATTAATTAGACGTCCTAAACAGATACGCACCTTTAACAATAAAACGGTTCCGGTACTGAAACACTTTCCGTGTAATACAAAAATAATGTTATTGTGTAAACAAACTAGCTGTTTGTGACTACGTACGGGTTGCGCACTAAATTACCTCTCTTTTGAGAGTTTTATCCAGTCTGAAGATGGGAGCTGACAGTTTGGAAGAACATCGCAGTCCATTTGAGCTGAATAAATGCTCATACAAAAGCACCCAAACTAAGCAGACGCTTCCTCCGTATATCTGCTCCGACAACAAACTGGCGCATTTGGAATTGGCTAGCAGCTGCTCTATGCCGGCCCGATGCTTCAGGGTCTGACAGCACACGCGAAACAATTGTTTCTTTTTCTAAAAGCAAATCTGAATTGCACAATGCCCCTACTTTAGTCCTCCTTGTCCACTACAGTTTTATGGTTTTCTATACTTGCACAACAACCATACACGATACATTTTTAGCTGTTTTCCTCTGTTCACCACTAAACGTTTGTCTTCGTAGGCCAATTGTCTGACCAAACCAGCCGCCGTGAAATAGTCGTCAATCTCTTCCGACGTAAAAAAGTGAACCAACGTGCCGTCACCGCGAGCATACGAGTTCTCGCCCAAACAGTTTCCGGCTTTGAATCTCAACTGCGCCATGTCGTACCTTCCGTAATCGCGGAACAAAAGAACACCTCCTGGCTTCAGCAAGCCAACCAAGTTCTCAACAGCTTGACTCAACTTTTCGGGCGGAATTGCAGAAAGCACAAAAATGGCAGAAACAGCATCCAGTGACTCTTTCTGCAAAGGCACACTATCAGGCAACGGTTCAGTAATGTCCCACCTAAACGCCAAACATCTTTCGGTGTCGTAGGCAGCGTTGCTTTTAATCAGTTCGATCGCTTTTGACGAAAAATCGCAACAGAAAATGAACACGGGACGGCCTTCAACCGACTGCAGAATAGGGAAGACCGTATTTCCGGCGCCACATCCAATTTCCAGAATGCGCACTGAATTAGTAGTCTGACCCATAAGTTCGGGAAATTCGGTGAACAACCAGTTACGATCCTTAAAGAATTTATTCTCGTGTTTCTCGTAGAATTTGTCCCAGTTCTCTGCGCTTTCTCCATGGCGCTGCTCAGCTAGGTGAGCGTTGATTGGAGAAGAGTGGTGGTCGGCTACGATCTGCTGTGCCCGTTGCAGCTGCTCAGGATCCCATTCTACGTTGTCCCAGGCGTTCTGCTCATACACGCGAGTTGGATCGTCCAAGTATCTGTTGCCGAATTGCGCACGCTTGGCTTCCTGTTCCGCGATCAGCTTTGAATCAGTCATCGCAGTCATTTGACTGGAATTTGCTTGGCTTTGGTCGTCCATTTCACCTCAAAAGTTGGTTCTTTTCTTCTTGACTGTCAACCACCACCAGTAACTACTTACTAGCAGCAAATACCTTCCGAACTACATGCGTTCCTAACTTAAAAAGCAATCTGTTTTAGAGACCTTTTATATGCGGCACGGGGCGGATTCGGAATCACCCTAGGGGAGTTAGGGAATATACAGGGTGTCTCAAAAAAAATGATCACATTTCTTTTTACTGCCATTTCCGTAAATTTTGACCAAATAGGCTGAAATTTGGACCATAGGTGCCAAAAGTCGGGCAATTTTATGTGTTAAAGTTTGGTGCACTAGGCTTGACTCAATCCCGAGAAATTTCAAAAAAAAAGTGAAATTTGGTAATTTCAATAGTGAAAGGCGGTCACCGAAAAATGGAAACATTTCCTTTTCCTATATCTTTTCTAATTTTTGACGGAATTGGATGAAATTTGGAGTGTAAACGCAGAAGTTCAGGGTAATTCGTGTGTAAAAAGTTGACGCATGAACTCCAACGCTATCGTTAGAGTTTAGGCGATAATGTAATGTAACGTTTTTTCGGTGACCGGCTTTTGGTATTGAAATTACCAAATTACACTTTTTTTTAAATTTCTCGAGAATTGGTCAAGCCTAGTGCACCAAATTTTAACACATAAAATTGCCCGAGTTTGGGCACCTATGGTCCACATTTCAGCCTATTTGGTCAAAATTTGCGGAAATGGCAGTGAAAAGAAATGTGATCATTTTTTCGGTGACCGGCTTTCACTATTGATTTAACAAATTTCACTTTTTTTGAAATTTCTCGGGAATGAGTCAAGCCTAGTGCACCAAACTTTAACACATAAAATTGCCCGAGTTTTGGCACCTATGGTCCAAATTTCAGCCTATTTGGTCAAAATTTGCGGAAATGGCAGTAAAAAGAAATGTGATCATTTTTTTGAGACACCCTGTAGGTTAGATTCCTATAATAATAATAATAATAATAATAACAATAATAAATCCCTATAAAACCCCAGAGATAGACGAAATTACACTTCTCACCCCCAGAGAGATTCGGAATTCCGTTTCTACCTGCGACATCCTATAGGATTGCGGTTGTATGTATCTCTATAGTAAAGCCTACTTTTTATAGTGCTGATCAGTGTTGCCAGGTTAGGGGAACATTTTGCGTTTAGGGAGAAATTTCGTTCGGGGCAGGGGAATTTCTGCAAAATCCGGGGGAATTCTTAGGGGAATTTTGTGGTCAACAAATTTCTAGTATTTTTAAGCTTTCACAGTCAGTCAGCCAATTTTTTCGACTGTAAATGCACATTATATACTGTTAGGCACTTATTTTTGGCCGCAAAGCCACTGTGCACGTGGTCATGCGCTCACCCACTCGGCGGGGCAAGTTTCTTCAGAGTTGGTCGTCGGCGCAAAGCCCAACTCAGGCCACCGAAAGCTGGTGACAGCGAGTAGGTAAATGGGAACCGACTGGAGCTGCCGTTGCACCTAACTAAAAGCTATAATAGCAACCACACATGTGTTGGGACATATGAAACGGGGACAGCTACCACTGGGACGCGACAGACTGACACCGAGCATGTGTGCCGGCTAGTAGCGAAGGCAGCGAAGGAAGGGCAGGATGTGGGTGCGCGTGATGGGACCGAAGTGTGGCCTAACACCGGGGCTACGGCCCCGCCTGGACAATCCGTCAATCCACGTTTTAAAAGGATGGCGACACATCCAATTTAAAGAAAATTGTGATTTGTTTATTGACTACCGCACACTCACACTTAGGAGAGCCAAGACCAAAGCCTCCATTTGTTAATTTTTCTGTTATTTTGTTGCACCTTGATTCTTGTATTTTGATAGCGTGAGCGCTAAGTTCAGATTAGTATAGTAGTAGGGTGGTATGTAGCCGGCCAATCGGCCCAGCTGCCCTTTAATCTTGAATAAACAAAATAGACATGGCAGAGCCTACCTATAGGTATTGCTGGATTTTTCAATTTTTGTTTGGAGCAATTTTGTGGGGATTTTTGAGGATTTTTTTTTAGTTTTGCAGGAATTCTGGTTCTCAGACCTGGCAACACTGGTTCTGATTAGAAAAGTTTCCTTCCGGTTACCTTGCACTTGCTGGAAAATACAAGAGATCGAAGACTGTTTTGCTTGTCACAAACTCGCTGCAAAATTCGTCCCGCTTCAAAAACCAAACAATCAGCTGCACCTGCCATAAACAGCTCAAACTGGAGACCTGTTCGGTCAGTCTATTTGTCTGTCATAAACGAAAAGTAGGTACCTGTGCTCTCCAGCTCCACACCACACGTGGAATTATTTTGACTTTAACGGGAGCTCCCGCATTCCGCACATGCAAGCTTCGCATATAACATGCCAATCAAGGAGCCAAATTTAAACGCTACACTTTCATTGATTCTTACAATTCTCTAACTGGACTATAACCACAAACTTTCTATAATAATCCATTACAGTATTTGCCGCTTCTGTTCATTCATGCTTAAAAAAAGAATCTGTTTTCTTGTTAACAAAACAATTGGTTGGTTGTGTTTATTGCGTTCGAATTTTGGCGTTTTTTTTATTGGATCGCAAATGCTTGCATACAAGTTCGAAATACGGTAGCTCCCGGAGTCAAAATAGATGCAACCGTAAGGAAAAATACCGAATACGTACTGAATCCCGGGTATCGGATAATTTCTTAGAATACCGAATACCGGATAATATCTGGCAATGATAATCAGGGTTTATAGAAATTCAGTAATTTTCAGACCAGAGATCAGTTTTTTCGATGCTTTCAAGAAAGGATTTGACTGAGATCGCGTTAAATCAGCTGGACCATATATTTTCTGGATTCAGTTCAGTTTATTAATTCCGGGTTCAGTTAATTAGTTCAGGAAATTACGCAACGCACGAAAACCAAAAAACGCTAGAAAACTGGAAAAATTTCATGAAAATGCGACTTTTGGTTGGATATTATGGGGTATCCAAAATATAGCTAAAAATACCGGATTATTCGGTTTTTACCGAATAATACCGGATTACGGTTGCACCTAGGGTTCCGACGATATATCGATATCGATATCGAATGATCGATATATCGACCCTTTTCCAATATCGATGTCGATATCGCGATATTTGGCATCGATATATCGACATTTAGAAGCGAGAAAAATCCCACTGCATCCAGCAGTTTTTGCTGTAAAAATTCCTTAAATCGTGTTTCCTGAGTTAAACTTTTGTCAACCAAAAACTGTATTTCAAGATATGTTTCATCAAGATTTGCATTGTGCGTTTGATTGGCTCTTCTGACTGAGTACCTATAACTTAATAAATTAAATCTGAAATTTTAAGCTGAAACATGATTAATTTTGTTCAATTACTGATAATTTTGCTGTTCCCTTGCAATATTTCCGCAAGTGTTTCATTAAATTCATTGCTGACATTGACTTTTTAGGCTGATTTTGAATTATCGATATCGATCGATATTTAACTCAAAATATTGGTATCGATATCGAATATCGTCGAGTTTTGATATCGTCGGAACACTAGGTGCATCTCTAGTCAAAATAATAATTGCACGCATACATGTACTCGGGGGGTTTGGTGGTGGTTATTCCCCCAGCTAGAAAGGCCAACCTCACCCCAGCTAGAAAGCCCAGTTTAGGGACACCCCGGCCCAAAAATACAAGTGCATACTACTAGCGGCTCCAGTGCTAACAAGCTCGCTCAGAAATCACTAATTTTTGAAAAGCCTTTGGAGACCGAATTTGGCATTTCCAAAGCTGATATTTAAGGGAAATCGGTGTTTTTGGAAGCCCTTTTTGTCATTTTTGCTTGTTTTTAGCTCTAAAACGCTATTTGGCAGCTTAAAATAGCGATTTTTAGAAGCCTTTTTGTCATTTTTTCTTTTTTATCTCAAAAACGCTATTTATCAGTTTAAAATAACGATTTTTAGCCTCCTTACTAAAAACGCATTTCCAGACGTTTGTAGTTTTTTGAAATTTTGGACCCCCTCTGTGCGAAACACCCCTTGACCCGCTCCTGACGGAACACCCCTATCCCTTTCCCCAGGCCGGTCCGGACCTGTTGCCACACATGTAACAGGTCATCCGCCGAAGTGGAGTTGGGGGTCTGGCGCTGCTCCGAGCCCAAATTGTAAGTAGGGTTGGGCACTCAAAAATCGCAAAAAATCGCAATTTCTTCTTCTAAAAATAGTTTTTTCAGAAATCTATCATCGGGTCACCACTAAAATGAGCAAAGTGGCAGTAGATCTCTTCTTTGACGTGATATCCCCTTACGCATGGATCGGATTTGAGGTATTCTGCCTTTATTTATTTGTGGCATTAGCACGCATTGTCCTCCGTTACAGCTCAACCTTTTTATGTTATTCATGTTTTACATTCCATTTTAGGCGCTGTGTCGGTATCGAACTGTCTGGGCCATCAATCTGCGCTTCAAACCCTTCCTTCTTGGCGGAATTATGGCAGAATCTGGTTAGAAACTGACTGTTACGGCGACATATCCAACAACGGTAATTTACAACTCTTACATGTATTTCAGGAAATCAGCCACCAATGATGGTTGCTTCCAAAGGTTTGTATATGCACCAAGATTTAGATCGCATGCGAAATTACTGGAACATTCCACTGAATCATCTTAAGGTATGATTTTGATGGCGCCACTCATACATACATACATACATGTACGTAGCAGTCGGTGAAGTGCAAAGAAAGCACCTACAGTATACTTAATAGAATCTATTTCCAGGATCCTGTAGATGCCTTGTTAACAAAAGGTTCACTTGCCCCGCAGCGATTTTTAGTCAGCCTCGACAAGCAACGTCCCGAGTTGGTTGAAGCAGCAGCGCGCGAATTCTGGATGCGTCGCTGGTCTCGGGATGAGGACTTTCATCTGCCCGAACACTTGCGACTGGTTGAGACTGACCGCTGTCTACAGTATGTACTGTATGTACAGTACTCTGTTTACAGGTTGGTCAGCAAATCGGTCTTGCTAATGATGCCACAGAAGAGGTGATTGCCGCCACAAGCTCAGACCAAGTCAAATCAGCGCTTAAAGCTAACACAAAAGAGGCACTGGATCAGGACGCCTTTGGCGCCCCTTGGATAACTGTTCACTTGCCGTCTGGGAAACAATCTTTCTTCGGATCCGATCGATTCCATGTTATCTCGGACTTACTGGGTAGAGAATAACTCTTCTATGTGTAGCCTTACAGACTGTGTCCATGTTCCTGCTTGTTTGTAGGCCAGACATTCCCGGGTCCTCTGAGAGAACTTTCAAAATCGAAGTTGTGATTTTTGATAGCCTTGCTCAATTACAGTAGAAAGAAAGATAATCGGTGCTGCATTATATCTTGGTACAGTATTTTGAACATTTTGAACGGGTAATGTTAAGTGAAGTTGGTACAGTAGGACAGGACTGATAGAGAGACTGATATTGTTATTGGTTTAACCGCAAATTGCTACTTGAAGAAAGTTCTTCTGTCCATCGTACGTACAATCACAACAAGGGGGGTCTGCCCCGCACGGGAACCTCTCAGCAAGACGGTTTCCCCTGGGATATTCTGGCACGTAATTTTTGAGCTAACTTTCCTTTTTCAGACAAGAAAATTGCTTGAAAATAAAAATTTTCAGTTGTTATTTTACCACAGACATGGGCTAGGTTAAAATACGCTATTCTGAGCTTACACCTTCAGGCATACTTTGATCATAATTTTCTGTGCAAAATTCTTCCTAAAAATTCCGTAGGGGGTAGCGGCGGCTGATGGGGATAGGTCAGAGCCTAAATATGGGTCAACTTTGCCTATGTTATTTGAGCCCAAATTAACGCTATTAGCGACTTTTAGCTCGAAACCATACATGGGCCGGAAAATCCGAAAAGGGTGTGGAGGTAGTCTCGTGGAGTGGGTTCCCAGAAAAGTCCAAAAAAGCCTAAAAAGCGAAAATTTTCTCGCTCCGGGAGGGGACTTTGGCCGACCGACGGGGGCTTTGGCCGGCGTGGAAAGGGGTAAAGCCCCTTACCCCGGCCCATGTACATGTATGCTTGAAGCTACGATTTTCAGCGTTTTTAGTACTCCAGGAATTTTGTCTCGGACCCACCCAACCCAACCCCTCCCCGTTCAGCTGATGACCTCACGACTGTTTGGTGGTTGCAAAAAATAGAAACGTCGCAAAAGTTTTATAGAAGCAACGTTTCTTCGAACTTTTGTGATAAACTGATCAAGCTTCTGGCAGGATTAATTCTCATTAGCTTTATTTATTTCTTGAAGATACTGGTTATAGAAAATTGGTTTCATTTACCGAAAGAATTTTCTGTTTTTTCGCTTGATCATCGAAAGAATTTTTTATTATAAGCTTGCTAAACGTTTTCGTACCAAAACCATATGCGCTAAATATGTAGAACACGATGTAGCGCATCTATTTATGCTGAGAATATTGTACCTGAACGGTCCCAGAGAGCAGCTTACGGTCGGTACGAATTGGTCTGATTGACACTAAAATGTCATTAACGGAAAATGAAAGCATGAAATCCTACCAAAACATATTCGCTCAACAGGAAAAATCATTGCGCATTTATCACAGTCGAAAACCTGGCCCTGCTAGGTTGCATTAAAGCAGCTTACGGTCGGTAGGATTTGTAAGCGCGAAGCGAACATAAAAGTTGCAAAACGACTCTCCTTAGTTTAAGAGTTGTTTTTTCGTTACTGGAGTGGAGCTCTTCGGGTTTTTTGTCTGGCCTAATAGATGTGACTCTTGGCTACAATTCTATGCTAAATTCTGCAGGAAAACATGCGGATTGAGTTAGTGGGAACGCCTAAAAGTCATATGTGCGCCGTTTCCATAAAACAGTCGTGACCTGTTACAAGTATGTTGTCAATCTTACACGGTATAACGGTGAAATTTCTAGTTCGATTGCTTATCGGAGATTGACACATAGTTGTGTTTCTGAATGTCAGGGAAAAAAGTGTTGATAGAATTGTATTACGATCTTCTTTCGCCTTACTCTTGGATCGGATTTGAGGTTCTTCGTCTGTCCAATACTAATCGCGGTATTAATTAACTTCATTTTAGGCGCTTTCCTTCTACCGGCAGCAATGGGACATCGATCTACAGATCAAGCCTTTCTTATTGGCTGGCATTATGGGTGGTTCTGGTAAAATCACCAATATAAACATGCTTGCTGCAAAACTGATGTCTTATAGGAAATAAACCACCAATGACAAACAAGACTAAAGGGGCGTACTTGTTGCAAGATCTCCAGAGATTAGGTCATTATTGGAATGTGTCGTTTAACGCTGATATTCTGGTAAGTACGTACATATCATGTCTCTTATAGTAGAAAGGCTGCTTATTGTACTGTACGAACAACTACTGTATGCAACGTAGCTATTGAAGAGAGTTTAGTGGTTAAAAAATACAATGATTATACTGACTAGAGGGGTGGGTTGCACACATGTTTCACTATGTATAGGCTACCTCTAGACAAAGCACGTACAGTATAGCTTGACATAGGCTGACGCCTCAAAGGGTCCAATGGAAAATCCGATGGAGTCTCTGACGCCTATGCGATACCTTCTGAGTTTGGAGCAAGTAAAGCCATTACTGGTGGAAGAGGCTGCTCGGGAATTGTGGAAACGCAAGTGGTCGACTGCTTATGGATTCCATGCCATTCAGCATCTGAAAGAAGTAGGAGTTTTCTGTGTCAATTTATATTGTTGTTTTTGTTGAGTTGACTATGCCAGCATAGAATAGGCAGTGTAAGTACGTACCATAGTTACCATACTGCACTGCTTGATATAGAATGTACGTACATATGCATGCTTTCCCTAGGTCTCGCAGAAGTTGGGCTTGGATGGCCAGGAAGAAGATTTTGTACTTGCAGGAATGGAAAGTGAAGTAATAAAAGGACGTTTGAAAACAAACACCGAAGAGGCATTAGAAACAAACGTTTGTTTGTACTATGTAGCTTGTGCTCCGTTTTGGGTGGCAGAAGCCCCGCTCTGTTGTAGGCGTTTGGTGCACCGTGGATTGTTGTTCATACACCGAATGGCCACCAACACACTTTCTTTGGGTCGAATCGTTTTCATATAATCGCCGATTTGTTGGGTAAACCATTCGACTCTCAAACACCGACAACAGCACAGAAAGATTCCAGTTCGACCAAGATTCCCGTCGATTTATTTTTTGACGTTATTTCGCCATTTTCTTGGATTGGTTTTGAGGTTGGTCGATTTAGTATTCATTTTCAAAGAGCAGTATTTATTTACGGTGCTTGCGTATTATTACAGGCATTGTGCAGATACAGAAACGTGTGGAACATTGACCTGCGCTTTCGACCTTTCTTGCTTGGAGGGATCGCTAAAGCTTTTCTCGGTGCAATAATTTTACAAAACCTCTGTCTGTACTGTAGTGTACCTTGAATGTGTGGCTTTCTCAGGAAACAAACGACCTCAACTGTCGCCTTCCAAGATTCAGTACACATTCGAAGATGTCCAACGAGTTAGTGATCACTGGGCTGTACCAATAAATCCTATGCCGGTGAGCTCAACTTTGCTGTCTCTCGCTGGACGAGCCATCTGATGTTTTAAGGATCCATGGGAAGCCATGTTTAAGAAGGGTTCACTTGCTGCGCAACGGTTTTTGGTTAGTCTCACACAACATCAACCGGAGCTGGTAGAAAAAGCAGCTCGTGAGCTGTTCATGCGACGTTGGAGTAGAAACCAGGACATTCATCTTCCTGAACATCTACAACAGGTATTTAGTGTACGTACGTAGATGTAGAATAACAGAGCGCAACAAAGAATCCTTTTCTTTTTCATCAGAACCCTGCATGGTTGAATCAAAACTACGCGCACATTCTAAGGGTTAGTTAACAACGAGCGTATCGTTTAGGTGGGATTAGACATTGGGCTTTCGGAAAGTCTGACGCAACAGACTGTCGAAGCAAGTAACAGTGCGAACGTAAAGGACTTGCTCAAAATAAACACTCAGGAAGCGTTAGACAATGGTGCTTTCGGTGCGCCTTGGATTGTGGTTTACAGAAATTCAGAGGAGAGACTGTCGTTTTTTGGCTCAGACAGATTCCACTTGATTGCTCACAGTCTTGGTAAACCTAGACAGTACAGTAGCAATGTTGCACACCACCTATGGTTTCTGTGTTATAGGCGAGAAGTACTATGGTCCGCTAACAGAATATTCGTCCTGCAATGTATGATAGTTAGACTAATAGAGCGTGATTTAAGGCGGTGTAAAGCCCTTGTGGCTGTCCACTGGCCTTTCGCCTCCATATGCCGTCGTTTTACACTGTAACCGCGTTTTATGTCATTTGCTAACTCGTATTTTTATTTTATTTTGTGTTGGGCGATAAAAGTTCGTTCGTTCGAGCAGAGCGCAGTTCTGTTTTTGATTTTACTCTCATGGTGATTTTGAGCTAACTATTGAAAGGAAATGAGGAGTCGTTTACTTGTTAGTCTTTGTATAACACAACACACACAAACACTCTCAAGCGCACGCACACACACACACACAACCACTCGATAACTCGGTAATACAAACACTCCGAATCAGGCATTCCTTCATCACTCCCCCTCACGAGTGTCAACTGGGCCGCCGCTGTCCCTGACAATCGGGGAACCAACGAACTGTGAGAACTGCTTTGCCTCTGTTGACTCGGCATCTCCGATAAGTTGCTCTGCACTGACATCATGCTGACTCGATCTTCTGCGTGCAACGGTTCGGCCTTTCTGCGCCTTGGCCTTCATCAGACGACTTGTCAACGGTGAAACAGACTTGCCACTCCTGTACCGCGAACTCTGTTTTGTTGGTCGTCTGAGGGTTTGTAGTAGTTGCCGATCCGCGAACAACTTTTACCTCCAACCAACAATTAATTAAATACAGGAGAATAATCGACACGACCGCTCGCCAGACAGTCAGACGGAGAGAGTGAAGAATGTTCTAGAGAACAATGGGCGAGCGGGCAACTAATCACACGGCGCTACAATACAGTGTCTGGCGTGTACGCGGTTACTGTAGGCTATCGCGGTTGTCTATCCAACAAGTGGTGTGCATTTGCTAGCTGGCGCAACTACACACTCAACGCCAAACACATCAACCACCTTCTTTTTTCTTGAAGCGGAAGCGTCGGTCAGTAGTAGTGCCAGTCCCCTAGGCGGTCTGGCGGTTGACGATTCCGCTGCGGGTGGTGTCGCCGTTCTGGTCGCGGCTGAGCTGGTTCTGGCGCGGTAGCCTCAGCTTCGTAGACAGTCGGTCCCGGCCGGTCGGCAACGCGTTGCAGGTTGCGCCCGTTCCACTTCTGCTTGTCAGACAGCAGGTAGTTGAATTTGCCGAGCACCTTCAGAATAGTCAGTACTTTGCAGGGCTGTTTGTTTTCCGGAAAAAAACTCAAGCCGGTTTTTTTCCGGTTTTTTTCCTGTTTTTTTCCGGTTTTTTTCCAAAAGTTATTTTCCAAGATGACAGAAAAAAATTTTTAACAATCGCTTTTTATTGCAGAATTCAAGGAAATAGCGTGAGTCTTATTACAAAATGCACTAATTTCATGTTTTAAAGTAGTAATTTGATTTTAAAACACCAAAAATACAATAATAAAAATTGCCTGAAAATGGTACCAATATTTTTTGCGAAAAACAGCTAAGTTATGCCATGGAAATGCTTGTAAGGCTTCTATTAACGTAAATTCAAAGCATTGGAAGCGAATTTAACCAGTTATTTTGCCTATTTCCTTTAAAAACTTACTTGAGTTTTTTTCCGCATTTTAGTTTTTTTCCGAGCCCCTAGGAAAAAAACCGGTTTTTTTCCGGAAAAAAACGAAAAAAACCGAGGAAAAAAACCGACCCAACAGCCCTGGTACTTTGCCACTCCAGGGACTCAGTCCTTTGGGCGTGTGAGGCCGTCTGGTGCGCACCTTCTGCCCAACAGTGAACGTTGGTCCTGAGCTGCTAGTAGCACGTTGGTTTGACTGCTGTTGTCTCTGCCGCGACTGCATGTCCTCCCCTCCTTCCTCTTTTTGAGCAGTTTTGCGGGGTTGCCGGTAGACTTCCCAGCCCAAACGAGGTCGGCGTCCGAAAAACTTCTGCGCAGGGCTGAGTTCCTGGCCCTCTCGAGCTGTGGCGCGGAAGTGTGCTAGCGAACGTTGCAGGCCTTCTTCCCACGGTAGACTAGCGCTGAACGTCTGAATGTGGTGTTTGATGAACCTGTTGAAAACCTCAACGAACGCGTTCTGCTGGGGAGTGTAGACTGGTGTTGTCTCGTGAATGATGTCCCGTTCAGTCAGGAACTTAGCACTTCGTTCTCCGGCCTCGGACATCAGCGCGTAAATATTCTGCATGAACCCGTTGGGAGTTGCGGTAAACAGAGGAGGCCAATTCGCCCTACCGGCCGACTACACGACTTTTAAGTCTTAGGCTCAGGAAGAACGTTCTAAAGAAATCTCCACCATGCGGCCGATTCTTACAGGATATATATGCGCAAATACCGCGGACTGAGGTCTACTGTTGGCAAAATAAGCTACTAACGGTCGCTACTTAATAAACAAACACACACACTAGTCCTAACATAAAGATCTTCCTATTAACGATGTTATCCCTTCCTCACGAACTGACGAGCGAGACACTGAAGCCTATAGTGTAAGTCATTTTAAACATGAAGTCAAAAGATGAAGGTGCTAACTAACCTGAAAATTGTTACGCCAAACACGATTTTGTCCGCCTTCCTCATCCAAGGCAGGTGCAAGTGAGTTTACTTCAGTTAAAACCTCTTGTTGGAGCCGTTCTATCAGCTAGGTAGGCCATCCGTTCGAAAATTCTCTTGTTACTATTCCGCCATAATCGCTCACACGCTTCGACGACGCAAAACAACCAGATTTTCTGATCAACAACTAATATTTGGGTGACTAACTTCCACTAATTCGGACGACTGAGCACTTTCAGTATTCTACCAGCTTCATCGCACCATAAAAACAATGCGATTTCGGCAAAACGAACTTCACGTTCACACCAGCCAAAAATTGAAATCGACTACAGTAATCCCTCTAGCCCCGCCCCAGACTGGGGGGTTTTCTTCCTACTGCCATTTTATTTGGCAATTCGGTTTCTTCGAGCCGTTCGAGCCGTCGTAGTAGGAAAAAACCCCCCCCACTCGCCGGCGAGCTGGCGGGATTACTGTAGTACGTTCGAATTCTTGCGTGGTGTGAACGTGAAGTTCGTTTTTGCCAAAATCGCATTATTTTTAGTGCGATGAAGCTGATAGAATGCTGGAAAGTGCTCAGTCGTCCGAATTTAGTGAAAGTTAGTCACCCAAATGCTAGATGTTGATCAGACAATCTGGTTGTTTTGCGTCGTCGAAGCGTGTGAGCGGTTATGGCGGAACAGTAACAAGAATTTTCCAACGGATAGCCTACGGCATTCTTACAACAGGGGGCCCCTAATTAAAACACGGCGGCCAGCGGTGGCCCGGCCGTACCGCGGCCTTATTAAAGCAGCGGCCGGCCGGACGCGGATTTAATAGCGAACGGGCGACTCCAAGAGAGGGAACTTTATTCCGGCACAACAACTGACACAAATAACAATGCTTCAACAGCACACAACATAGATCCAATATAGCGCACAAATGTACATAACATTCAATAGTTCTGCGGATACTGAGCTTTTATCTGATCCAAAATATCTAGAAACGGCGTCTCCGAATGAAGTTGTCCGTAGTTGTCTTGCCGTCTGGCTGGCACCCCCATAACATCTAGCTGCAACAGCCGGCCCCTGTGGTACTTGCGACGACCTCGGAACAAGCTCTCATCGATTTGCACAATGCAACCCGGCCCTCCCATTCGGTCGAGGTTGCGAAACTCTGTCAGGCAAACCTCCCGTATGTAGTTGAACCAGTCAACTACGTTAGACGGACTTATCGAGAAGTCGGCAATGTCATACAGACAGTCAACCGTTTGCGCGATGGTGAACTTTTTCGACCAGCACCAAACAAGGTTGATCACATGCCCATACTGTAGCTTGGTGTTAGGGCGACCGAGGAGTCAAGCAACCGAGAAGCACAGTCCCTGAGGGCATCAGATAAGAACTGAACGCGTTACTGAACAGTGTACAGTGTTTAATCTGCCCGCGCGGCCGGCTAAAATCGCGCCCGGCCGGCCGCTGCATTTATAAGGCCGCGGTACGGCCGGGCCACCGCTGGCCGCCGTGTTTTAATTAGGGGCCCCCTGTTGTAAGAATGCCTAGCCTACCTAGCTGATAGAACCAGAAGAAGGGCTCTAGCAAGACGGTTTAACTGAAGCAAACTCACTTACGCCTTGGGATCATGGAGGCGGACAAAATCGTGTTCCGGCGTAACAATTTTCTGGTTAGTTAGCAACTTCATCATCTTTTTAAATGTTCAAAATGACTTAAAAGGCTGCAGTGTCTCGCTCGTTAGTTCGTGAGGGAGGGATGACATCGTTAATAGGAGGATCTTTATTTTAGCACTTATAGTTTGTTGTGTGTTTGTTTAAGTACCGACTGTTTGTTTAGTACCATGTGTCAAGTTCTGTATTAACTTGATTATTGAGTTTAAACTAACCGCTATTTGTTATGCTGTCATTTAGCATCACTTCGAATTTGTTTACCTGTTGAGAGTTGAATTGGTTTTTTGTTGGCTAAGTTAAGTGTTGCGATAAAGGAGATAAAGAGGAGGCAGGCGGTTGTTTGTATCGAGTGAACGGCAAGGAGGGGAGTGCTTGTTGATTGTCCGGTGGCTACAGAGCGCCAGCCAAGACTGAGTCGTCATTCCCACTAGACACAACGCAATCAACATTTGGTGCCCAGCCAGCGCAATTGGACTTCAGTGATGGCGCCGCACAACAACAGCGCTCAAAACAAAAAGAGTCGGCTCAACCCTCAACGTCGCAAGTAATACGTGTTAATTCGTTCGGGCGGTGGGAAGGCTTAAGAAAGCTGAAAGCTCATCGCTAAAATTCTAAGTCCATTCTAATTCAAAAATAAAGCGATATGGATGCTGCAAGAGTCGATTCCGTTCAAACTAGGAGTAGTCGTCGTCGAAATCTCGAACAGCAGTGTGAGTTGCTGCCCCAAGAAGCCGTGAGAATGCTAAAAGAGTTAGACGAATTGCAACAAAACGCCAGTACAGACAAAAAACTGTTAGTGTGCGAGATCTTCCAAAAAAGTGCCTAGATTTAAAAACGGACATTCTGTCAAGTAGAGTGCAGTTAACAGACCTCAGAAAAGAATTGCCTCCTATGTTGGCAGATGAGCAGGAGGATGAGCAAAAGCAGACTTTCGAAAAATTGTCATCCAAATTATTACAACAGCTAAATGAGGCATACAGACAGATAGACCTGTTAATTCAGGGTACTGCTACTAAATCGGACCCGATCCCAGTGATCGTTGAGTCCAAAGCAGCTAGTGCCTCTCAGGCTGCCGTTACTAAATCGGACCCGATCTCAGTGATCGTCGAGTCCAACGCAGCTAGCGCCTCTCAGGCTGCCGTTACTAAATCGGACCCGATCTCAGTGATCGTCGAGTCCAACGCAGCTAGCGCCTCTCAGGCTGCCGTTACTAAATCGGACCCGATCTCAGTGATCGTCGAGTCCAACGCAGCTAGCGCCTCTCAGGCTGCCGTTACTAAATCGGACCCGATCTCAATGATCGTCGAGTCCAACGCAGCTAGCGCCTCTCAGGCTGCCGTTACTATTTCGGACCCGATCCCAGAGATCGCTGAGTCCAAATCAGCTATCGCCAGTCCACCAGATTCTGACCACAAGCAAGGAAAGGCTGAAAGCAAATCCGAGCTTAGTGGGTTAGTTCTGATGCTGCAACAACATTTCCAGAGGACCGATGAAAGATTTGCACAGCTGCAACGCGAGTCCCAGAAACAACAGGAACTGACAGAAAGGCGATTCTATGAGCACATAAATAAGCTACAGACTAAGCACACAGAACAGTTAAAGAGTGCGCAGGACCGCTTCGACTGGGCGGTTCAGCATTTCCAGAGTCTGTATGATTATCAGAACAGCAAGTATTCGGACCAGATAGTGGAATGCCAAAACAAAATAGCCGAGCTTGAACGGCAACCACATTCGGTGGTGCAGCTAAACAGAGAGGAAGGAGCTAGGACCACCCAGTTAGTAGCAACCAATTTGCTGGGTACTGCTAAGTCATTGGGTACGGTCCGACTTCCTAAGCTCGAGTTGAAGCCCTTTGACGGCGATATCTTTGAGTGGAAGGCGTTCTGGTCCAGCTTCTCTGAAACAGTTGACAATCATGCAGCATTGACTGCAACTCAAAAATTTTCCTATTTGAAGTCAGTCTTGAAAGGGGTGGCTCTCAAGTTGATTGATGGCTTTCCTACTACAGACAGATATTATGACCAAGCAGTTGACCTCCTCAAAAAGCACTACGGCAATGAGTCAGATTTAATTGCTGCACACTACAATGCGTTAGAGCAGATCAAGACGATTGACGACTCATTTGAAGCTCTGCAGACCTTCTACATGACACTGGAGAAACATATTAGAGGGTTGGAGCAGTTGGGTCAGGCAGACGCAGCAGAAAAATTTCTTGCATACACTCTGATAAAAAAGTTGCCTCTTTGTCTACTCAAGGAGTTCTCGCTGAAGGTAGAGGAGGAACCTAATCGCCTGCAGTACCTACGAGAGTTTCTGTTTAAAGAGCTCCAGATGCTTCGTTTTGTGAAGCAGTTTAGCTTGGCTAGCCCTAATTCGACCCCTAAATCATGTGTCTCTAAGTCAGCTGCTCCTCAGGCCACAATGTACTCATTGTTGGCAAAGGGTCAGCCCCATTGTGTGTATTGCAAGGCAGTACATTTCCCGGATCAGTGTACCTCTCTAGCCACGTCTAAACAGAGGCATGAGTTTGTCAAGGCTAATAAGCTCTGCTTCAAGTGCTTGCGTACAGACCATGCATACAAAGACTGTCCAAATAAACAGAGGAAGTGTTTCCATTGCCAGTCAATAAATCATCACAGATCGCTGTGTTCAGTGAAATTTGGCTACAAAGGTAGCGATGCTAAGTCAAAGTCTCAATATGAGATCAAGAAACAGAACGTTACTAGATCGTTAACTACAGTCAGTTCTGTAAACACTGATGCGTTTCCGTCTCAGACCAGCCGGGGTGAGACAGCAGTCAAGGCAGTAGACAGTGCAGCAGCGGCTGGGAAAGCAGCTGTACTTACTGCTGCAACATCCAATAAGCAGGTGCTGTTACTTACAGCTGCAGCCACTATTTCCAGTACAGTCACTGGGGAAAACGTTCAAGTGAGATTGCTGCTTGACTCTGGAAGTCAAAAAACCTTCCTGAGAACTCACGTCAGCAACAAGCTTTCACTGAAACATTTGGCCAGAGATGATTTCTGGGTGGCAGGGTTTGCACAACGATTGCGATCCTACAAATCCCATCAAGTCCAATTCGATTTGAAGCTGAAAGACGAAACTCAGATTAGAGTTGTGGCTACGTTGTGTGACCACATAACTCAGCCTATAGTCAGGCAACCCCTTGATCCTGTGGTGTACCCGGAATTGGTGCGTTACCAGTTGGCTGACCCGATTGTCTCGGACCTTGAGTCAGCGCCGGTAGACGTACTGTGCTAGAGTTGCAGACAGTGGTGACGGAAACTGAAGGGGTGCTGAATTCTCGCCCTCTGATCGGGCTAGACGAGTCGTTCGATAGGGTGATCACACCAGCGCATCTGTTGGGGGTCAACCCGGACCTTTCAATGCCTAACGCAGAGGTCGAACGAGACCCTGAGTATCACCCGCCGAGTGCTTCTCAGAAACGAGTCACCCAGTTTTCGGAATTTTGGTCTAAATCGCAAAAAACGCTCAATTACTTCTGGAAACAGTGGCAGGCTTCGTATTTACTCAATTTGAGAGAAATTCACGCCCAAAATCAGGCAAAACGGGGACATGGTCTGCCAGTGAACCCCCTCGCGTCGGTACCATTGTTCTCCTGAAAGAACACTCTCCCCGAGGCCAATGGCCGCTAGCTAAGATCGTTAAACTACTAATTGATCAAGATGGACGGTGTAGATCGGCTTATGTACAGACGGCAAAGGGCAAAACATTGCTAAGAGCTGTTAAATTGATGGTCCCACTTGAAGGACCGGCCGAAGACTAATTGACGTCCATTCAACTCCTGTATCGTAATTTGTTTTAGCGAGCGAGGTGGTCGGCGGTCGTAGTCTCCAAGACTGCGTGTCATGCCTCCAACGCAGCCGCTAGAGCCTTGGGAGTGTTGCCGTCGTTCTTGTGTCACTACCAGCCACAGTCAAAACAAAGCGGACGTTTTGATCGTTTAGTTGTTGGTTGACACGTTCGGTTTCCGGAGTGTCAAGTTCTGTATTAACTTGATTATTGAGTTTAAACTAACCGCTATTTGTTATGCTGTCATTTAGCATCACTTCGAATTTGTTTACCTGTTGAGAGTTGAATTGGTTTTTTGTTGGCTAAGTTAAGTGTTGCGATAAAGAAGATAAAGAGGAGGCAGGCGGTTGTTTGTATCGAGTGAACGGCAAGGAGGGGAGTGCTTGTTGATTGTACGGTGGCTACAGAGCGCCAGCCAAGACTGAGTCGTCATTCCCACTAGACACAACGCAATCAACACCATGAGTAGCGCTTATTTTGCCGATACTAGACCCCAGTTCGCTGTACTTGCGTGTCTATATCCTGTAAGAATCCGCCGCATGGCACAGATTTCTTTAGAACCTTGTCCCTAAGCATAAGGCTAAAAGGTCGGGTAGTCGGCCGGTACGGGCGAATTGGCCTCCTCTAATTACCGCGACGCGCGACAGATTCTGGCAGAATATTTACGCGCTAATGTCCGCGGTCGGAGAACGAAGTGCTAAGTTTATTCAAAGAAGTCCAGCCAGGATGGCGAACACAAACGACGACCATTCTCTGACTAGACCGGGACGGGCCAAAAAGTAGTTGGTTTTGTTGCCGTAGCAGGTAGGCTGGCAGGCTGTAGGGTGTGCGACGACCGGTCCATACCGGGTGCGCTAAGTGACTGACGGTTGTCTTAGGTGTGTATTGTTTTTCTCGCTATAATTTAGTTTAATACGCAATTTCTGAGAGGATTCAGGATCTGATAAGGGAGCCTCCCCAAATTGGTCTGGGTCACATCACCGATTTTGCTCATTTTTACATATATATAAGTATGTGTAAAAAAACTGCGAAGCCCAAAGTATGAGCTCCGGTGGACCCCCCAGAGCGTCAGGGCCCCCCTCCAAAGTAGGGATGGTCAAGCCAAAAATCCAAAATTCAGGTGCCCACTTCAGATCAGCGTTATACACTCAAAATTTGTGCTAGGTTGACATTCAATACACCAACAGATCCGCAATGACATGCAGATTTCAAAAATGGTATCTAAAATGCGCTTTAATCTCTCCGTACCGCTGTTTTTGACCAAAAATGCGGTCGAACGCCAATTTTTTGCTTACTGACCGAGACATTGACCCTAACTTTTGCACCTTGGAATGACGGGACAGACGTAGATTTTTTATATTATTTTGCGTACTAAACCCGCAACGTACACACAAAATTTGGAGAAAATCATCGCGTGCCAACGGGTCGAAATTGGCTCTGGAAGTGTTGGACGAAAAAAATTTTTCGTTAAATTTTGACAAAAATTTATTCTCTCGGTCAATTTTTTATGCTGATGACGATTGTGACAATTGTTTTTGTGAAAAATTGCAATTTCGCCAGAAGCACGCCGATTTCTGTTTGTTCAGCAAGAAGGGATGATCTGTTCCTGTACTCATTATGGGTGCATCAGAGCGCATTTTGCCTCATAACCAAAGTTGTAGAGGAGCCCGAGCTCGGTACTGTGGTGCAAGCTAATCTGCGCAACGCGCCATGGTAATGCTATTTTGCGCAACGAAAAAAATCTGCTTTTTCTGTAGTTGGGATGGACGCGATTTTTTCAGTGAATTGTAATCTACAGACCTCGGGAATTTCAAAAATGTATTCATTTTGATTCTAGGTAGAACGGTTCCAGAGATATACAGCGTCAAATTTGGCCGAAAATGCTAAAAATGGCCATTCTTGGCGATTTTCAGATTTCTTGGGGCAGGATTGAAATAAATCGGGGCCAACTCAACCGATTTGGCTGAAACTCACGGCTATCGTGCAAAATTTAGTTTTACATTGATTCTGATGCACAAGAGCCCTGAAAACTTGACCCTGATACCGTATTCCCGATTTTGCCAAGATGAGGTCATTTCTTTTTCTGCTGGTATATAGTAGTTTAAGCCCACCACTCTTGTTAAAAATGTACTTTTAAGTGTTTTGAATCGATCTCCGGCCTTTCTGAAGCCATACGAGTACTGTAGTATGTGGTCCCGGCACGAAAATAACTTTTTGTCAATTTACATTCTTCCTGCGGCAAGGAAATGCAATACAGAGTAGGCACTAAGGGTTTTCATGGTCAGGGAATACATTTCTGACATAACTATAATCAGACATGGGCTAGCATTTCGGCTGAGGGGGTAGAATTTTCAATTCCTGAGGGGGGCTGAGGGGGGTAGGAGCGCCTGATGGTGGGCTGAGGGGGTGGTAAGCCAAAAAGTCCGATTTTTGGCTAAAATCAAGGTTTTTTTGGCTTATTTCTCATTAAAATAAGCTGGTCTGAGCTCATTTACACCTAATCCAGGCATATTTTTATAATACTTTTCTATACAAAATTCTTCCAAAAAATTCCTGAGGGGGTAGCGGCCGGCTGAGGGGGGGGTAGGTCAGAGCCTGAGGGGGGCAACCTCCCCTCAGCCCCCCCTTTCCCCATGTCTGACTATAATCACTGGAATACTGTATTTTGAGGTCCCAACACGAAAATTGTTATTTTGCGTTTATGCATGCCTGGTGTGAGGAAACGCTCTATGTAGCAGACAATAAAGGTTTTCAGGAGTGGGGAATCTATTTCTGACATAACCATCATCGCTTTACTGTACTTTGAGGTCCCGACGAGATCGTTTTCTTGTAACAGAAACACCCAAATAGCAAAACATAACATTTTCTCGTCAGGATATCAAAATACAGTAATCCAGAGATTTTAGTTATGTCAGTAATGGATTCTCTGACCATGAAAACCCTTAGTGCCTAATGTCTTTCAGGGTTCTTATGCATCAGAATCGATGTAAAAATCAATTTTGCACTATAGCTGTGAGTTTCAGCCAAATCGGTTCAGTTGGTCCCGAGTTATTTCAATGCTGCCCCCAGAAACCTGAAAATCGCCAAAAATGGCCATTTTTAGCATTTTCGGCCAAATTTGACGCTGCTTATCTCTGGAACCGTTCCACCTAGAATCAAAATAAATACATTTTTCAAATTCCCGAGGTCTGTAGATTATAATTCACTGAAAAAATCGCGTCCATCCCAACTACAGAAAAAGCAGATTTTTTTCGTTGCGCAAAATAGCATTACCATGGCGCGTTGCGCAGATTAGCTTGCACCACAGTACCGAGCTCGGGCTCCTCTACAAAACGCTTTGGTTATGAGGCAAAACGCGCTGTGACGCACCCATAATGAGTACTGGAACAGATCATCTCTTCTTGCTGAACTGAACAGAAATCGGCGTGTTTCCGGCGAAATTGCGATTTTTCACAAAAACAATTATCAGAATCGTCATCAGCATAAAAAATTGACCCAGAGAATAAATTTTTGTCAACATTTAACGAAAAATTTTTTTCGTCCAACACTTCCAGAGCCAATTTCGACCTGTTGGCACGCGATGATTTTCTCCAAATTTTGTGCGTACGTTGCGGGTTTAGTAGGCAAAATAATATAAAAAATCTACGTCTGTCCCGTCATTCCAAGGTGCAAAGGTTAGGGTCAATGTCTCGGTCAGTAAGCAAAAAAATTGGCGTTCGACCGCATTTTTGGTCAAAAAAAGCGGTACGGAGAGATTAAAGCGCATTTTAGATACCATTTTTGAAATCTGCATGTCATTGCGGATCTGTTGGTGTATTGAATGTCAACCTAGCACAAATGTTGAGTGTATAACGCTGGTCTGAAGCGGACACCTGAATTTTGGATTTTTGGCTTGACCACCCTTACTTTGGAGGGGGGCCCTGGCGCTCTGGGGGGTGCACCGGAGCTCATACTTTGGGCTTCGCAGTTGTTTGACACATACTTATATATATGTAAAAATGAGCAAAATCGGTGATGTGACCCAGACCAATTTGGGGAGCAATCCTGAATCCTCTCAGAAATTGCGTCTTAAATTTAGTGTACGCAGATGCAGTTTCTTTAGGCACCCCTACAACGGCAGCGTTCTAAAGCGCGACAGCAGTAGCAGAATGCCGACTGAACCAGGCATGCGGCTGCTTTAACAGTTCGGCGATTGTGACAGAGAAGTTGCCTTGCCTTGCGACGGCTTATTCAGCTTGACGCTATTCCCGGCCCTAACTGCCGTCTCCACAAACAATTGACACGGTTGCTTCCACTGTCTACGATGACAGAGAACAGATGCTGGCAGCCAGCGATGAGTAAAAATGCTACTGAATCAAGACCGGATATGAAAAGGGGCTGTAAGGTACGACATTTTGATTTAACTGTCTCAAAACCGCTACACTCTAAACAAATTTGTATCGCTTTAGTAAAATTACGACTTTTTATTCATCATTCCATTCTAATATATGTTCAAGTTTGGCGAAAGAATTTGAAATTGCTCTCAATGAATAATGCAAGTTATGATGTTTACGAGCCTAAAAATAGCGGCTTGGCTCAGTTTAGGTCAGCTCGTTTGTTCGCATCTATCGACCGAAAACATGGGTTGGCGGCATACATGTACTAGGGGGTTTGGGGGTTACCCCCTAGCTAGAAAGGCCAAACCCCCTAACCCACCGAGAGAAGTTAGGGACCCCGACCCAAAAATGCAAGTACTAGTAGCAGCTCCAGTACTAACAAACTGGTTCAAAATTAACAAATTTTTAGCTTAAAATTCGTTTGAAAAGCCTTTGGAAACCGAATTTGCCGTTTCCACTGCTGATGTTTAAGAGAAATCGGTGTTTTTCGTACATATAACAGGGGGTTTGCCCCCACCCGACTTAGGCCAGACCCCCCGAGACGATTTTTCTGGCAAGTAATTTTTTGAGCAAATTTTTGACGATTTTTAGCCCAAAAATTGCGATTTTTTCGATTTTGAGTTTTTTTAGTGCTCAACCCCCTCCCAAAATTTGGGCTCAGACCCCCGGCCGGCGCCAACCCCCCTTCGACGGATGACCTGTTACATGTATGGTGTTTTTGGAATTTGGGGGTAGGCCTACCTACGTTTATGGAATAGAATCAAGACAAGACACTCTGACAATGCAATGATAATTGTTTAGTAGCGCGTTCTGGGCTCGAGAGCCGAGTGTAGCCGAGCTTTTTCAGGTTGGTGAGCATCTCTGCAAACTACCGGTATCATCATCTGCATCCCTGACTGCAATTATCAAGCACCTACCCATCACCCGACTCAATTGGTGGCTCACATACATGTAGCCCTATACCGACCGGAACCAAATTTGTACTGAACCTGAAGCGCTTCCTGTCCATCAATCACTCAGGTTAAACTGAAAGCCTTCGTTCAGACGATACTCGTACGCTTCTGCCGTGGAAGAAGTCACTGCAAAACTACACTAGAGATCTTGGTTACTTCTGATTGGCTGATTTGTCTTGTCTCTGTGTGCACGATGCTTTTTAGGCGGGAAAATAAGTGATAAGAAAGAGTTTTGCTATATATAACACCCACTCGTCTAACGTGTTCGTCATTGTTTGTTTGTGTATTAACTTCGTCAGTACGTAAGGCCGTGCATAAAAAACCAGAAGTAAATCATTGTACTGATCGCGTATCGTCTGTCTATCTACCAAGAATCCAAACTTGGTGGGTTCAGTGTCGTGCACCGCTTGTTCGGTACGGCAGAACTACTGTTGTTTGTGTATCACACACATTTACCATACAATAATACACATTGTTTTTCTGAATGTGTATAATACACAAATTACAATACACATTTGCCAGTGAATGTGTATACAACACACATTTTGAAAATCCAAAACCACACAACAGTAGGCAGAACATCCCTAGTTTGTGGTGCGTGCGTCAAGGCGTTGCTGGTGACCCTGACGCCACCTGGTCATTGTTGCGACAGGAGTGCCGTTTTGTCATCTATGGTTACTAAAAGAAAAAACAGTTTTATTTTCTTTTTTGTATCTCACGAATGCTTCGGCACATTCTCTGCCACCAGCGTTTATGCCCTTCCTAACAACGGCGCCTACATTTTTCTACATGAGAATAGATTCAGCTAAATTCCATAACTAATTATTCGTTGGCAATGATTCAAATACAACTGCAAAACACTTCTATTTTATAGCGGTAGTTGAGCAGAAATATGTTCTATTTTGTTTCACTTGCACGTGCTGATAAACACGTTTGCGCGGAGTTTGAACTTCCCGCGCCACTTTACTACACACCGAACGGCGCTACAGTAATCCTCACGGCGGCGGCCGAGTGGGGGGGGGGTTTTTCCGGGAATCCGAGCCGTCGAGCCGTTCGCACCGGCAGGCAACGCTGTGGGCGCTGAATTTTGTGCAATTGGCAGAACGTTTTTAGGCTGTGATTTTCTTCAATATGCTTTGTGCTTTCACTCGCATCTCTTCTGGCCAACTCCGAATCGCCATGCCGAAATACTATCCCGAGAATCGGCCGATTCACTTGTGGAAATCAATTAAATTGACGAATTCCCTACAGATTGCAACGATTTCAACTCTTCAAGCTGTCAATGTGCTTTGTGCTTTCACTCACATCTCTACTGGCCAATTCGGAATCGCCTTGCCGAAATACTATCTGGAGAATCGGCCGATTCAGGTGTGGAAATTGGTAAAACTGACGATTTTCCTTCCGATTGCATCGATTTTAACTCTTCAAGCTGTGATACTTGTTCAATGTGCTTTGTACTTTCACTCACATCTCTTTTGGCCAACTCCGAATCGTCATGCCGAAATACTATCCCGAGAATCGGCCGATTCACTTGTGGAAATCAATTAAATTGACGGTTTCGCTTCAGATTGCAACGATTTCAGCTCTTCAAGTTGTGATGCTTCTTCAATGTGCTTTGTTGCTTTCACTCACATCTCTTCCAGCCAACTCCGAATCGCCATACCGAAATATTATCCCGAGAATCGGCCGATTCAGTTGTGGAAATTAATGAAACTAACGATTTTCCTTCAGATTGCAACGATGAATGATTTCAACTCTTGTAGCTGCGTACTTCTTCGATACGCCCTGAGCAGCACTCATATATGTTCTGGCCAACTCCGATTCGCTAAGCCAAAGTATCATCCCGAGAATCGGCCGATTCGGTTGTGGAAATTTAAAACTGACGATTTTCGTTCAGATTGCCCATATTTCCTCGATGCACTCTCTCTGCCCTGTATTTTGCGGTTTACCAGCTTAGTTTACCCCCTAAAATACAGTATGTACCCCCTGAAATCTGTACCGCTCTAAATCTGTACCCCCAAAATTTGTACACCCAAAATGGTTTCTCTCCCTGGATTTTTTGCGCCCTGTATTATTCAGGATGCTTTATTTGCCCCCCCCCTAAATTTCTTACCCCCCATTTTTTAGTCCGAAGTGTTTTGCTCTCTGTATATTTCGTACATGCAACAGGGGGTCCGGGGTGTGCCAAAATACAAAGCGCAAAAAATTTCAGACCAAAAATTTGGGGGTAAGAATTTTTGGGGGTACAAATTTTAAAGGGGTATATTTTGGGGGCAAAGCAAGCACGCGGAAGAATACAGGGTGCAAAAGGCATCCTGAAAAATACAGGGCGGAAGTATTGAAGAAATGGGCAATTTGAAGGAAAATCGTCAGTTTCAGCGTTTTCCACAACCGAGTCACGTCTTGGTCATGATGGGTAGTTTACGCTATCCCGTGTGTCACTTCGGCTCCGGCATATGTGAGAGAGGTTGTTTGTGGGTTCAAAACCGGTCGAAGCGACTGGAAGTAGCCAACGCAAAGCCCAACCCAGGCCGCCGAAAGCCAGTGACGGTAGCAGGTAAATGGGAACCGAACCGGCGCGGCCGTTGCTCTGAGGACCGAATAGCAGGAAGGGGCAGGGTTGCTTGTAGGCAGGGTTGCCCAATTGAAAGGCTCTGAAAAGAGCGCGGGCTGTCCTGAGCTGTACGAAAGGACAGTGGAACTAAAAACCAAAACGAAACAAACAAAACCGAATCGGCGGATTCTCTCCCAGATGGTGCTCGGTTTAGCGAATCGGAGCTGACTGGTACATGTGGTTGGACAGGATGCTCAGGTGCATCGAAGAAGCACCACACCGAAATCATCGCAATCTGAATAAAAATCGACAGTTTAATTGATTTCCAAACTGAATCGGCCGATTCTCAGGATAGTATTTCGGCACGGCGATTCGGAGTTGGCCAGAAGAGATGTGAGTGAAAGCACATAGCACATTGACAGCTTGAAGAGTTGAAATCGTTGCAATCTGAAGGGAAATCGTCAATTTAATTGATTTCCACAAGTGAATCGGCTGATTCTCGGGATGGTATTTCGGCATGGCGATTCAGAGTTGGCCAGAAGAGATGTGAGTGAAAGCACAAAGCACATCGAACAAGTATCACAGCTTGAAGAGTTGAAATCGATGCAATCGGAAGGAAAATCGTCAGTTTTACCAATTTCCACACCTGAATCGGCCGATTCTCTGGATAGTATTTCGGCAAGGCGATTCCGAATTGGCCAGTAGAGATGTGAGTGAAAGCACAAAGCACATTGACAGCTTGAAGAGTTGAAATCGTTGCAATCTGAAGGGAAATCGTCAATTTAATTGATTTCCACAAGTGAATCGGCCGATTCTCAGGATAGTATTTCGGCATGGCGATTCGGAGTTGGCCAGAAGAGATGTGACTGAAAGCACAAAGCACATTGAACAAGTATCATTTAATTGATTTCCACAAGTGAATCGGCCGATTCTCAGGATAGTATTTCGGCATGGCGATTCGGAGTTGGCCAGAAGAGATGTGACTGAAAGCACAAAGCACATTGAACAAGTATCATAGCTTGAAGAGTTGAAATCGTTGCAATCTGAGGGGAAAATCCACAGTTTAATTGATTTCCACAACTGAATCGGCCGATTCTTGGGATAGTATTTCGGCATGGCGATTCGGAGTTGGCCAGAAGAGGTGCGAGTGAAAGCACAAAGCATATTGAAGAAAATCACTGCCTGAAAACGTTCTGCCAATTGCACAAAATTCAGCGCCCACAGCGTTACGTGCCGGTGCGAACGGCTCGAACGGCTCGACGGCTCGAAGAAACCGAATTGCCATTTTATTTTGTGTTGGTTGGGCGATAAAAGGGCACTTTTCAACTATCCGGACATTTTCGCCGTTATAGGGGAGTAATCATTTGGTGGGGGAAAAGATACACTAATTCCATATCGTACCCGTTTTAACTATTGTACTTTAGGGGAGTAATGGGGTACTATTGTACTTTAGGGGAGTAATGGCACTCTATTTTACTTTAAGTTAGTAATGGCACTCTATTGTACTTTAGGGGAGTAATAGGGTGCTATTGTACTTTAGGGGAGTAATGGCATACTATTGTACTTTAGGGGAGTAATGGGCTACTATTGTACTTTAGGGGAGTAATGACTTGTACGGATTTCGGCCGCGTAAAAGGCGCCCGCCGCGAACTTTCTCACTGCCTTTATGAATTTGACGCTCCAATTGTGCTATTTTACTTTAGGAGAGTAATGACACTCTATTGTACTTTAGAGGAGTAATCGCACTCTATTGTACTTTAGGGGAGTAATCGCACTCTATTGTACTTTAGGGGAGTAATGGCTGCCTGTTTGTCTCTGAAGTTGCTGCACTTGTACACATTGTTCTGACAATTGATTACTCCTGTGTACTTTTCTTCTTTTGTTTTGTTCAAAATAGTAAATTCAATCAACGCTGCCACATTACATAACAATAACGATGTTTCACTGTTTGACATCTACTTGACTATACAGTAGGGAAATTTCAGTCCATTGGAAACCAACAAACGTTACCCCCCTTCAGCAGAATCTGAAAAGTAAACTCCAAGCTGTGGCCCCTTGCAAACCAGCAGATTACTGTGAAGTGGTCCTGCTGAGACAGTTTGGTCAAGAGTTACGTTGAAGTTTCTGAATTGAAAAACACAGCAAAGGCAGATTTCCTGTTGTTTGCTCCTATCTCCAGGCCGCGAATTGTTCAAGAAGTGCTACCACGTGAAGCAGTAATGGACATAGAGTTCTCCATTGCTCAACTGCAAGAACAGTTTGAGTCTAAAGATAGTGCGATTGAGTTTCTTGCTAAGCATAGTTTGATTCACAACACTCTCAACTGCCAAAGCAGCAGAAATTTGCCCAGATGACTTTGCAGCACGAATTAGGCCACAGTACACTTTCCTTGCCAAAATTTCGAGACATTCCATGTATACAGACTTCAATAGCTCCAAAAAATTACCGAAAAGTCCGCTAACTATTATGAAAATTTAAAACGGATAGCAGATGGCGGGAATTCTAGTACTCGATTTACTCCTATTCTAGTCCGCACTTTGGAATGGCTTCAGGGAGACAGCAATTTGCGATCGTTCTCAGTTGGGGAGATCACTCGAATTTCAAATTCTGAACACAGAATTTTGAATGTGGTATCAAACGACTGCTGACGATCTCCTGGTTATTATTTTACACATCAACATCTAATTACTGCATGCTATATTCAGCTTTACCTTAGATACGTTTTTTTGGTCTCGAACAAAAGAATGTAAAATGTGCGCACCCAAATTGTAAATCTTTAACAAATATGACCAAATCCGGTATCAAACAACTACTTTTGACTTGTACATTATTGTTTTATGCACCAGCACATCCACAACCAATTACTGCATGCTATCTCAGATTACGCGCTCGTCATATCGCCTTACTTCATCGATTATCGGCCGATTTCCCCCGGAACCGCCACTTACTAAAACAATCGTAGCATTCGAGTCTGCCGACGGATATGTCTGCCCACGAGCATATGGGTAGATTTGACGATTAGCTATCAATTAAGCATAAACATAACAATATTCGTACAAGCCCAAGGACGGTGGCCCTTTTGGAGCAAAAAATGGCCAAAAATGTGCACACTCAAAACATTAATCGGCGCAAGTAGTGATCACCCAATTTATGGGGACCGCGGTTCATTAATTTGGGGTCTGACAAGCACGGATACTGTATTCATCGTCATTCAGACTCGTACAATCATGCAGAGAATTTTGATGAGCAGGAAAACCTCCAATTTCTTGTTTCATAATAGTGTAAGATTTAATGGAATTTTTTACAATAAATAGAATTATTTACAAGGGCTGTGTTAATAACATGTTATTAACGTGTTATCAACATGTTTTAAACAGCTACCCAACCCATACATGTCGTTGGGGGGGGGGGGTAAAGGGGGGGCCGGCCCCCCCAAGCCCGATTTTTCGGCAAAAGTCCCCCCCAGCGGATTTTTGGGGGGGACCTGAAAACCCACTTTACTTTTGGATTCCAAAGTAAAGAAAATTTTAGCCCAGACAATACATTCTGCAGCACAAAATTGGGTTTTCGGCTACCATACAACCCAAAACAGGGTTTTGTAAGGCTTAGAAATCCTAAATAGGGTTTTAAGACTGCTTAGAAACCCTAATTAGGGTTTTTAGGTTACTTTTAAACCCTGATTAGGGTTTTCACGTTACTTTTAAACCCTGATTAGGGTTTTTAGGCTGCTTTGAAACCCTGATTAGGGTTTTCAGGTTACTTTTAAACTCTGATTAGGGTTTTTAGGCTGCTTTGAAACCCTGATTAGGGTTTTCAGGTTACTCTAAAACCCTGATTAGGGTTTTCAGGTTACTTTTAAACCCTGATTAGGGTTTTCAGGTTACTTTCAAACCCTGATTAGGGTTTTTAGGCTACTTTGAAACCCTAAACAGGGTTTTTAGGTTACTTTCAAAGCCTGATTAGGGTTTTCAGGTTACTTTCAAAGCCTGATTAGGGTTTTTAGGTTACTTTGAAACTCTGAACAGGGTTTTAGCACTGGCTAGAAAGCCTAGAGAGGGTTTTTAGGTTGATTAGAAACCCTAAACAGGGTTAAGAACTGCATTCAAATCACTAAATAGGGTTTTTTTAGTAATCTTATAAGTAAAAACAGGGTTTTGCGCGTGCCTCAGAATCGATATTAGGGTTCTCTGAACTATTTTTAGTCAATATAACGCATTTCAATCTGTATTTTATCGCTGAAACTCATATTCAATACATATTTTGAGCGCAAAACAGCTTTTTATTACATTCGTTGCTTCAATATTCGGTTTTTAAGGCATTTTTTTCAACCGGAACAGGGTTTTTAAGGCATTTTTAATGCAAAAACAGGGTTTTAAGGCTTTTTTCGGCCCAAATAGGGTTTTGAAGCCATTTTTCGCCCCAGAATCCCTAAAAAAGGTCGACAAAACCCGCTTTTTACCCCAAAAAAAGGTCGACAAAACCCACTTTTGGACCCCAAAAAAAGGTCGCAAAGCCCACTTTGGACTTGGTCCCAAAACCCTATTTGGGATTTCAAAAAGGTCCCCCACGGAAAAACCCAGCGACATGTATGACCCAACCCTGGATGTGTCAAAGAAAGTACAGTCTAACCTCATAAATGGAATGCCAGACCATCCAATATTTATGTTCCATTTGGCAAGTTGTTCCATTCACCATGTTTTTCGCCTTGTATGTATAGTAGAGAAAAATGGTTAGTCACACCATTTTTGTTCCATGTACTGAGTTTTTGCATTTATCGAGGCTTCCATTTACAAGGTTCGACTGTAACAGTTTATATTGTTAATGCATAAGCATTTAGGTTCATATACTTCCTGTAATAGTACTTCCTTGTAGACACATACTGAGAATAGTGGACAATGTCATGCCTAATCAAGCCATATTAAATGCTGATTTTACTATGCCGGACCAGCTATCTGCACTTGAAACTGGAGCAAACAATTGGGAAAAACGATGGAAAGTGCTCTCATTTTGTGCACGTTGGGGACTCATTGTAAATGAAATGGCATGCCCTGTTTGCCATGGGCAGATGTCACTTGTCAAACGCTCTGACTCAATTAACGGCTATAAAGTAGTTCTTTATTGTTTTTCTTTTATCCCTTGTAATTGTATAGTGGAAATGCAATGTCTGCGCAGACACAACATTAACAGTGCGACATCAGTCAATTTTCGAGCATGGCAATATGCCACCGAATTAGGTTTTAAAGCTGCTGTTCATGTGGTCTCACAGGCCTGCAACAAAAATGTCCCAAGTTGAGCAAGAAATTGGTGTATCGCATGTTTCTGTGGTAGAGGCCCATAATGCCTTTTGTGACCTCTGCCAACAATGGTATTTCACCACCAACACTAAATTGCAAATGCAAAAAAAATGTTTAGGGGGCGTGCAAAAATTACGTAATGGCATGAGGGGGGAGGGGGGGTTCGCCAAAAGATTACTATTCATTACGGTGGGGGGAGGGGGGGTTGGCGACTTCATTACGTAATTTTTTAAAGTGGAGAAATCACTAAAGTGAACATAATTTTAATTGTTTTGATGTACAGTACATGTACTTGTAGTCTCGATTTGAAGCCATTGGGCTTAAATTTTCTCAATTTCACTTAGATGAACGTTTAGATTAGAGAAGGTACGTAGCTACCGTTTAAGTCAGGGCTTTCCAATTTTTCAAATGCTAAATGGCAAGAGTGACCTTTGACATCTTATTAAGAGTTTATGAGGGTATAACACTTATCGACTCGATCTTTTACAGGGTTCGTGCGGCTTTTTCCAAGCAAAATTCGCTGAACAAAGTCAAATTTCCCCAATCCCAAACAAATCAAAGTGAGAACATTCTAACAAGGGTCGGAATTTTTATAAATTGGCTCTGAAAAACGCATTTAAACGGTATTCTGAGGGTAAAATTTCAAGTTGTAGTTGTGGAAAGTTAGAAGTCCCATTTTCAAAAGGGTGGTGTGGTGTGTAAAGCTCTGACAGGGCCCTTTGGGCGAGCAGAGGATTCTACTGCTATCAATTTTTTCCCTGACTGGACACCAAATTCCCTGACTTTTCGGGTCCCGCACGAACTCTGGTTTAATACTATCGATTATCAGTCAAGCAATATTGAAGCGGCCCTAAAATCCTGTATAAAACACTTTGGTTTCATCTTTAACAAAACGCCATCCAATGATGGCTTCTACGTAAAACAAAGACTATACGTACATGTACGTAGTTGTAGCTCATCAATAAAGAAAACTAAGAAAATTATCAATTGTTGCTGTATACAGATGCTATTTTAATAAGAACGTCATTTTACATAGAATTGAACGGAAAATTTTCGGCTCTAACTCTTCAAAAAATTGAAATTTCGGGGGGGGGGGTAGCCAAATTATTACGTAATTAGGGGAGGGGGGTCAGGAAATTATTACGGGCGATTATCCAGGGGGGAGGGGGGGTCCGAAAATGGGCAAAAATACCATTACGTAATTTTTGCACGCCCCCTTAGGTGTGAGGACCACTTGAGACCATTTAGAATGGGTGGCCCTAATACCATTGTAGAAATTGACAAGTCTGTTTTTTACAAGACAAAGTACCAAGTTGGAAGAGTTAGAGAAACAGATGAGTTTTTGGCATGGTTCAAAGAGGAACAAACAATTTGATGCTGATCCCTGTTGAGCACAGAGATGCTGCTACCTTGATTCCTCTTATCGAGCAACATATTGCACCTGGGTATTTGTTATAAGACCTGTTCAACCTACTTTTTTTCCATTACTTAGATGCATTAAATTAATTGTGTCAGATGGATGGGCTGCCTATGGAGGTATCAATAACTTACAGCACAATTTCATGGGGTCATCTGACAAAAATATCAACATTTATGGGTTAACCATCGGTCTGTTAAACATTTTACCTTTGTCACATTTTACTGTTAACAGATTAACCTTTTATAGTGTGAATTTCGTAGATCCAAATGATCCAAGGGTACACATACAGTCTATGGAGGCAACCTGGAAAGCTGTAAAACAAAGCATGACACATTTGCACGGGACATCTAATCAGTTATTTGCTTCATACTTATACAATTATATGTTTCGCAGAACACATAACAATGAAAAATTTTTTCAGCAAATGATGTACTGGATACGAGAATACTACCCAGTAGCTTGATATTTACTTAAATACGTAATAAAATTCTTGAAGTGTAAATGTCGAATTCATTAAAACGCTCTCAGAACAATGTGTACAAGTGCAGCAACTTCAGAGACAAACAGGCAGCCATTACTCCCCTAAAGTACAATAGAGTGCGATTACTCCCCTAAAGTACAATAGAGTGCGATTACTCCTCTAAAGTACAATAGAGTGTCATTACTCTCCTAAAGTAAAATAGCACAATTGGAGCGTCAAATTCATAAAGGCAGTGAGAAAGTTCGCGGCGGGCGCCTTTTACGCGGCCGAAATCCGTACAAGTCATTACTCCCCTAAAGTACAATAGTAGCCCATTACTCCCCTAAAGTACAATAGTAGCCCATTACTCCCCTAAAGTACAATGGTACCCTATTACTCCCCTAAAGTACAATAAAGTGCCATTACTCCCTTAAAGTACAATAGAGTGCCATTACTCCCCTAAAGTACAATAGTAGCCCATTACTTCCCTAAAGTACAATAGTTAAAACGGGTACGATATGGAATTAGTGTACCTTTTCCCCACCAAATGATTACTCCCCTATAATGGCGAAAATGTCCGGATAGTTGAAAAGTGCCGATAAAAGTTCGTTCGTTCGTTCAGAGCTGTGCGGAAGCCGAAACAGTCTTTGCATTTGGACCACTTTGGTAAAGACCGCCTAGATAGTGGACGACTTCGATCGGGAGATATCAACGACGCACGCTTCTTTCTTCTTGTGGAGGAAGGAAAAGAAAGAGCAGCTAGCAAGTTGATCATGTTACCTCTAGTGTGTTGCTTATGCAAGCATTCCACGGTTGGTCTGCGCCGGCACCAACAGCAGGCAATTCGGGCGTTGTTGTCGAGTCGACGACGATTTTCTGCTTGGGTAGGCCAAAAAGCCAGAACGACAGATCAGACAAAGACTAGCCTGGACGATGACTCGATCGAACGTTTATTCACAAATTCTCAAGTGCAAACGTTGCTTACTCGGCTTAGCGAGTGCTCATCGGACGCTTACAATGTGTTCCAGTCGAGACTGATTGAACATGACAGGAAAACCGAGTATCAACTAATGACTGAGGAGGAGTTGTCCGATGTGAGTGAGTGAGGCTGTGTCTCATGAGCACAAGAAAGACGAGAAAGTTTCAGCTGAAAGCAGTGATTCGGAAGGAAGGTCTCAGACGTCTTCAGATGCCGCCGTTTGTGCGCCAGCGCGAAGACCAGAGTCCAACGATTCTGTCCGAGGACGATGAGATCGCTGGTCACGATACTGCTAATTTTGTTTTCACCGACATCACCTTCGGCATTTCGGACAGAGAGCGAAGCGTGGTTGTGCGTCAGCCTGACGGCGTTCTGAGAGTAGCCAGTCCTGAGGAACATGACCGGATGGTTCGCTTGTATTTGTTCAAGAACCACCGCCCGGTCAATCCACCGCCGCTATTTTGTGACCAGGCCTATCTCCAGGTTAGACTAACTGCGAAGTCTACTTAACTCAATTTGGTTTTATTCTTGAGATAAAGCAGTGCTCATATCCTGATTACCTAGACGAAAAACGTTGAATTCAGTTATGAACAGTTTATTTGTAAAGTTGGCTACTCAGCTCTAAACTAACACATTGGCCAGAAAAATGTCCATCTATTTTTCGAAATATACTAAAACGATTCGTTCTCGGTCAGTTCATTATCGATTTGGCTGAAATTTTCGGTTTTTATTACCTTGACAACTGGTTACATATTGTGCGAGTTTGATTTAAATTGCGGAATTTAAAGAACATGACAAAATTATCTTTTCTTCGTACAGCCAGTAAAATGATGATTTTGAAGATTTTCGATTTTCCAAAGATGTTTCTATGATGTGGAATGTTTCTATAATGTGGAACAGAGTTCAAATATGACGTTCAGTCATTTGTCGAACTTAATCTATGTCGAAACTGATTCAGTGCTTTGATTGCAGAAAGTGCGGATTTCTTAACAATGGGATTTTCGGATTTGAAATTCCCCAATTTTAGTGCCCTTTGAGCTACAGGACTGCCCACTCAGTTGCCCACTATGTTATACCCAATGGCAACATCAATAATTCTGCAAGTTTCAGACCCATATTCTTTGAATTGCCGAAAAGAATAGAATTTTCGTGGACCATGCTAATTCTTAGTTTTCGGGTCATAAAACCAGCACAAGTCAAAATTTTGGCAGTAAACTTGCACGATATCTACCCAGTTATCTTGTTAACTAGTCCTGAAAACTTGAGCCCAATCGATAAAGAAATGACCGAGAACGAATCGCTTGAGTAAAGTTTGAAAAAGGGTAGACATTTTTTGCCCCTACTGTATGTGCATGGTCGGCGACTCAGGGAGGAGAGCGATAATTTTTGTTGAAAATTCAATTTTTGGCGTTGAATTTAAATTTTCAACAAATAAGATGTCCGTCAGCGATAGACTGGTTTTCAATTTTTAATTAAGTTTTGTATCCAAGCACCAGATCGTACTTCGGTGTTCCAAGTGCGTTACTGCCGAAATGTTGTATTAGTTAAAAAATACTTGGTGGTGTTTAGGAGAGTATTATTTTGCCCCTGAACCCCTATGCAGACGTAGGTTTCTGTTTTCGTGGACTGAACGGCTTATACTAACGATGAGGCAGGTCTACAATTTTAGGAGGCATTTGCTTCGAAGAAACACGCGTTCGTTCTAGACTGGCTGTGCCATATGTTCGAGCCCGATAATCCGGAGTACATCCGAGTGCGTTGCTTAATAGTTAAGGCACAGTTGTTAGGGTCAAAAATTTTTTAAAAAAAAAGACTTTTTTTTTAAAAAAAAAAAGCTTTTTTTTTTGAAGGCTCAAAAAAAATTTTTTTTTTTGAAAAATCAATATGCAAATTAAGGAAAAAAGTGCGAAAATTCACGTAAATACATGCAATTTTTTGTAAATTCTTTGTTAGCAGCCAACATTTTATCTAGCAACTTGCATAATACTGAGTCTAGCAGCGACTGCATAAGAAATCCTTCCTTAGGTTCGCCTAGAAGTGCCTCTAAAGACAATTGTTGGTGAAATTATGCAGTTACAGGCAGTGTTTAGACCTGTATTGGCGTTTTCGAACAGGTTTCTTAACTGACTTGAGGTGCAAAAGTGGAATTTTTTTTGTAAGTGCCTGTACTAGCACACTGGACCCCTTAAGACGATTTTCAAAAAAAAAAATTTTTTTTTAAAATTTTTAAAAAAAAAAGCAAAAATTTTTGGCCTTCAAAAAAAAAATTTTTTTTAACAACTGTGAGTTAAGGTGTTACTGCAGTTAATAGTTGTGGTGGAGTTGGTTTTAGATAGCCAAATCTGTGTATGATGACATCGAGCGGCACAGTCTTTATGAGTTGCTGAAGGCAACGCGTCACTACGGCTCTTTATTGTTTTATTTGACCATCAACAGAAACGTAGGCGGCGTTTTGGAGCATTTGCTTGAGCAAAATAGGTAGCAGTAAAACCGAGAGCTACTGTGAGTGGCGTTTGTCCGTTGCTTCAGAGATGCAGAAGCTGCTGATCTGATCCGTTTGCAACAAGTCTGTTACCCAGACAGTCTTTCGCTGACTCTGGAGCCCAAAAATGATTTGGAGGTTGTCTTGGTAAGTCTTCACCCTTTATCAGTTGAGTGCTGTTTTTACGACTGGGCTGAGCTGAGAAAATGTCATTTAGCATTTTGTTGAACACGACATGCAGCGGAGTGGCAAGCTATTGCACCTTGTGAAAGACAAAATTAAACAGACAGGAACCGGAACGAAAATTGAAGAATCGAATTCTACCAACGCTGATCCTTCATAACCTAGTCTTATTTTGCTGCAATCTGAAGTAGAGAGTCGCATCCATTATGCACAGTAAACTTTAAAGTTGTGTTGCGAGTTTGTATTTTTATGGATTGCTTCCAATCAGTCTGATTTCCGTTTTGCCATTTACGTACGGTTGTTTTGCCTGTGAACTGCATTCTTCAAGGTTTGTGTTCAGTTCACAACAGCATTTCCTGTTGATTTGCCATTAAATATTGTGAAAGTTTTGTCTTGTGTTTAACACAACTTTTTCCCTTTTGAAAATCGCCCTTTTAGTCGAACAGTGTGTCTTCCGATTTCTTCTGTTCCCCTATACTTTTCCACTCACTTACATGCCTGTAAAACAGTGATTTTTAAGCTGTATATCTGAGCCCATACGAGCATTTTTAGCTCAGTATATGGATTTGATTTAGTTCTTCTACCCTCCAGATTTTGAGCTCCATCCCTCGGGCTGGCCCAGTCCCCCTTCGACTGATGACCTGTTACATCGACCTGCTGTATTCAGCTAGTTGTAGGAACCTTTTCATGACTGAATGCTAAATGCGATTCGATTTACTACTAGTAAGCGTTTCTAAGTACGCGCATTCAGTTGGTATGTTTACTTAAACTTGCGTGGTTTTTGCTGTTAAGATTAGGATGGATGCACAGTTGTTATGGTCAAAAATTAAAAAACCGTTTAAAATAGCTTTTCTGAAGGCTCAAAAAAATTTTTTTTGAAAAATCAGTATGGAAATTAAGGCAAAAAGTGGAAAATTAACGTGCATACATGTATTGGGGGGCCTCAGGTATTGGTATTGGGGTATTGGGTTTTTTAGGTATTGTTCGCACTCTAGTGTTTAGGCTTGTATTCGCCTTTTCGAGCAGCTTTTTTAACTGATTTGAGGTGTAAGAGTGGAAAATTTGTCGTAAGTACCTGTACTAGCATGCTGGACCCCTTTAAGACGATTTTCAAAAAATTGTAATTTGAAGAAGCAAAAATTTTTGATCTTAAGCATTTTTTACAATGGTTGGATGACGTATAAGTTTGCTGACTTGTTCTAGTTTGTACTGAAGAAATGACCAAGAACTTTTCATTGATTCGTCGTTCCAATAATCGGACCCGCGGCAATCGGCCGCACACCAGTCGTACAATTTCGTTTGGTTCCGATTCGCAAGAAGAGGAGCGACTGGCAGAGAAACGGCGCTCCGAACCGCAACCAAAACTCTTGCTCGGCTCATCGAATGACAGCGACTGGACGCCCAACAAATCGACCGTCTTCAAAATACTCGTCTCATTGCGCATGTCAGCCGGTATTTGGAGTCCGATTTCCGACTGTGACGAAGTCTACAACTACTGGGAACCGTTTCACCTGCTCCTTTACGGTTCCGGTTTTCAAACTTGGGAATACTCGCCTATTTATGCAATAAGGTACTCTTTAACCTTTGGAATTCCGATTTCGACCATACAGGCATTGGAACGTTTTATTAAAATTTTGTTTCATTTAAAATTGGGGCAGAATCATTGTAGCATAATCAGTTGCAGGTCGTACGCCTACGTGCTTCTGCACGCGTTGCCAGTACTGCCGTTCCAGAAGCTGCTGCCTCACACTAAAGTGACCACCTTCTTTTTCGTGCGCTGTTTTCTGGGCTTCGTCGAGGCGCTGGCCGAGCTGTTGCTCTACCAGGCGCTCTGTCAGCGACTGGGCAACGCTGTCGGTCGCTACTTCGCCTTCCTAAGCACCTGCGCCACCGGAATGTTCATCGCCTCCTGTGCCTTCCTGCCCAGCTCGTTCAGCATGACACTCAACGTGCTCTCACTGGCTTCTTGGTTGCACGGATGGAACTTTGCCTCCGTGGCGCTCACTGCAGTCAGTGCCTTGGTCGGCTGGCCGTTCGCCGCCGTTTTGGGTCTGCCGGTGGTGGTGAGTATGTTAGTGGAAAGACCGAGACGGACGCTACGATTTCTGCTCTACGCACTCGTCAGCGGCGTGTCGGTCTGCGCGCTTTTGATAGCTGTCGATTCGTTCTTCTACGGCAAACGCGTGCTGGCGCCGCTTAACATAATCGTCTACAACCTATTCTCTGGCCACGGACCAAACCTGTACGGCACTGAGCCGCTCAGTTACTACCTGATCAATTGCCTTCTCAATTGGAACATCGTCTTTCCGCTCAGTCTCGGCGCTCTGCCGCTGGTCTACGTTGCAGTCAGATTCACCTCTCGCCTGGACGATTGGAACCAGCTCGCTCCCTTTGCTTACATACACGGCTCTTTGTTTCTTTGGCTGCTTATCTTTTTTAGTCAGCCTCACAAGGAAGAACGCTTTTTGTTTCCCGTCTACCCTTTGTTGGCCGTTTCGGGCGCCGTGGCTTTAAATGCCATCGAGCGTTTGTTGGCTAAATTGCTGCCCAGACGTTTGACGTTGGCCTACGGCTGCGTGGCCACTACAGTCCTACTCTTTGCACTTCTGTCCGCTAGTCGCACTGTGTCCTTGTACAGGAACTTCCACGCCCCCACTGACTCCTACATGGCGCTCAGTGAACGTCTAGTCGAACGCTACAAAGCCGGACAGTTTGACCGCGTGCCGAAGTTGAGTGTCTGTACGGGCAAGGAGTGGTATCGCTTCCCCAGCTCCTTTTTCCTCCCAACCAGCCTGAACGGCACCACACAATTGCAGATGGAGTTTATAAAGTCCGAGTTCAGAGGTTTACTGCCTAAGCACTTTGAAGAACTGCCGATGCCCGAAGTGACACGACTGATTCCGAGCGGAATGAACGATCTCAATCGGGAGGACAGCTCCAGATACGTGGAGGTGGTGGAGTGTGACTATTTGGTCGATCTCGAGACCCCGGACTCCACTAATCTTGAGCCTAATTACAGCGCCATGACCGACGTTTGGAAGGTAGTCCACAGCGAGAAATTCTTATTGTCGGCACACTCGCACCGACTGCTTCGCGCCTTCTACGTGCCCTTTCTCTCCCAGAAGTACTGTACTTACGGGCGCTACAATGTCTTAGAGAGGATTTTTTATTAGTCTTCTGCTTGGTTTAATCTGATCCAGTAAAGTTTTGATTTGTGTAACTCTGTTTATTGATTTAGTTGGTCGAGTAGCCAGCCGTCGCTACATTGGCTTTTTATGTCTATTGTCAGGGTGTTCTACCGGTCTGATGCCGGCAAAATGCGTGTTGAGAACTTTCTGACTGTCATAAATTGTTGGTTTGAGTACAGTAGTCATGCCGGTAGTGTGAGTGAGATGCTGCCGTTGACTGTGGTCGATTCACTGCGAATGCCATCCAAAGTGGTGGCTCTTTGTTCGCTGGCCAATTTCATCAATGCCGCCGATCGAGTCATCATGCCAGTGGCGATTGTTGGTTTGGCCCGCGAGTTCAAGTACTCGTTGCATCAGCAAGGATGGATCCTTAGTGCTTTTCCGGCCGGATACATCAGCAGTCAAGTATGTTGGAGCGGTTGTTCCGGTTGGTCGGAGCTGAGGTGTTGCAGGTGGTGGGCAGCTGTGCTGGCGCGCAATTTGGCAGCAAGCGTCTGCTTCTGTTCGTGGCGTTTATGTGGTCGCTTAGCACCTTGCTAACACCTTTGGTGGCGTCTTCCCTGCATTTGCTCATATTTACCAGAGTTATTTTGGGTCTGGGAGAAGGACTAGGTACGCTGTTCTTTACTCTAGTGCCAATTGATTATTAACAGTCTCAGTATGTAGGTGTTCCGACTATCTACCATATCTTCGCCGAAACAGTGCCTGCAGAACACCGCTCTCGCGCTTTCAGCTACTTGGCAGCGTTCGGATCAATCGGACAAACAGTAGCTGCTGTGGTCAGTTTTTCTCGCAATCCTTACTGGTTCGTTGCGCAGTAAGGCATTTCTCCTTGTCATACATGTAACAGGTCATCAGCCGAAGGGGGAGGGGCCTTGGGGGTCTGAGCCAAAATTTTGGGAGGGGGCTTGGGCACTAAAAAACGCTCAAAAATCGAAAAATCGCAATTTTTGGCTAAAAATCGCCAAAAATAGCTACTTTGGGCTGAAATACAGCTAAAAAGTTTTGTTTTGCAGGCGGTTTTGGAAATTTTTGTGTCTGAAACTGTAAAGATTGGAAAAAAATTGCTCAAAAAATTACTTGCCAGAAAAATCGGGGGGTTGGGGGCAGACCCCCTACACCCCCTGTTACACGTATGCTCGTTGTCACTTCAGTCCTCAGATGTTTCAGTACTAAAGTGACGCAAAATGCCATTTTGGATCAAAACGTCTAAAAAATAAACTAAGTTGCAGTCCGTTGTAGCATTTAACTTTATGCAGTTGTAAAATAATTGACAAAAAAGTTCTATCGAAAACTCGGAAGGGCGGGGCTGGAACAACGGCTGCGGGCGGGGTTCAATCGGTTTTGGAGACCTCCTCACGACAGACAGTCTGTACGGTGGTTGTGTTTATTGCAGATTTCGCCTCATTTTGCGTGGCAGTTTCCGTTCGTTCTGTTTGGAGGTATGGGTTTCATATGGTGCCTCGTTTGGATTCGCGCTTGGGGTGACATTGCCCCACTGGGAAGTGACACAGTGCTGCTTTGCAAACAGGTCTCAAACTCACTTTTGAAAACTGTATAGAAAATTGTCTTTTAAGGCACCAAATCCGTTGCGTCAGTGGCGCTCCTTTTTCATGATAACGCCGTTGTTGGCTATTTATGTGGCACATTTTTGCATGAACTGGACTTCTTATGTGATTATGCATTGGCTACCCACCTATCTGCATATGACTCTGCGCGCGAATCCCACCGATCTGAGTTTGGCCTGTCTGCCTTATGTATTCAACAGTCTCTGTAGTATAGGTATTTGTTTCTTTTACCACAAACAGCTGATTTTGTTTCTGCAGGTGTGGGCCACTTGGCCGACGGTTTAGTCAATCGTCACAGAATGTCGTTAATCCACGTCCGAAAACTGTGCACCTGTGCTGGACTGATCGGACCGGCCATTCTCTTGTTTGGCTTTAGTATCGTCACGCATCTCTACTCTGCTGTGATGTAAGTTTGTGCTTTGGTTCAACTTCTGTAGCGGCTGTGGTTTGCTCTCTTTAGCTTCTAGTCTTTGCTTGCTAGTAGTAAAGAATTAGTAGTTTATATCTGCTTTACTGGTTCTTCTAGCAAACATCGCTTAGGTGTTTACATCACATAGTTAAGAAAATATGTTTATTTCGGGTCACAAAAATAAAAATTTGTTGGTCGCGGCCATTTTTTTCGGTGGGTGGTGTGCAGTAGCGTACCCTGGGATGTAGAGGTAGTGCACCCCGTTGTGGTGGAAGTAGGAAGGAAAAATTTGCCAAAAATAAGAGAAACGAATAAATTATGAACTGTACCTGTCTATTTTATGCTCAGAATGCGTTTTAAATGCGTTTTAAGGCTAATTTTTCGAAAATTTCTCGCCCTGGTTGGGCAAGCCTCTTCAAGCTGCTTGGAGGCTTGCTTGCTTGCATGGAGGCAAAGGAGGTGTCTGCACTGCAAAAATACGACAAGGTTATGTTTTAGTCTGATTTCTCTAAGTATGGGTTTGTTGGCGCTCAACTCTGCTGGTCATCTGAGCAATCACGTTGATGTGTGTCCGAAATACGCAGGCATTACCTTTGCGATTTCGAATACAATCGTAAGTGGACTGTTTGTTTGCATTCAGTTGGTGGGGCCGCAGCTAATTGTTTGTGCAGGCCACGTTTCCTGGTCTGGTGGTGGGACCGCTGACGGCGGAGTTCGTGGTGGAGTCGAGCGGACGCTGGTGGCCGGTGTTCGTGTTGGCTGCGATGATCAACATGGTGGGCGCTGTGTTTTACGTCGGACACGCAGCAGCCAAGCAAGTGCTGTGAAGACCAATTGACTGCAATCTCAGGAATCATCATCTGACTAGTTCTACACGTTTTTCTGGTGAGCTGGAACTGACTCTGTGATAAGGAGTTTCTCTGTTTTAACCGTACGCCTGTCTGTCGACCAACAAAACGTTTTTGTTTGTCTTCTTTGTTGTGGAATAAAGTTTGAATCTGTATTGCTCAAAAGTTGCTTAGTTGTTACTGTCAAATTAATTACATTGATTTGCGCGAATCATCAACTTTTGGTAGTCAGTGATTTCTCGGCATTCATTCCGATATTTCAAGTCGCGTTTTCATCATTTAGATCGAAATTGTGATTGGTGTCAAGAAATTGCTAACTGGTTAGTTTAGTATTTGTTGTCTAGGGTCATTAATTATGGCGTCAACCGATATGAACAAAGTGGGTAAGAGTGGTGAATCAATTGACGCTAATTTGAAGAAATACGTGCAGGTTTGTTTACATTAGTGACAGTTGCGTGTTAAATGTATGCTGTTTTAGAGTGTTTTGCGTACGGTAGCAGTGGCAACACAGGATGCCAACTCGTTGCCAAAGCTCGGCGAAAATTTTGAACTGTACAGCAGTTTTGCTACATTCGCTCAGTTTATGCAAGTTGAGCGACAACGTGTACTTTCTCTGTAAGGTCGCTGTCGTTTGCGTCTATTCAGCAGCAAAGCGAAGGTTTGCAGGCTCACCAAAGTTCTGAAGCACGCCGGTTGCAAAACTCGTTTCTCGGCCGAAACTACCGCTGATCATGAGGACAAGCTAGACAGTCTAATCTTTGCCAACGATTCTTTGTTGGAACGGATTGTCAGTTCGAATCTGCCACGAACGAAAGCAGAATGATTTGTGTTTTGTTGTCAGGGTATTTGTTTGGATGAGGCGGCAGGAATTCGGAAAAAAGAAGAAACTGTAGCAGCTCGATCAGTGCGCCAGGCCCCTAGTTGGATTGTGCAGGTGTGACTAAGACAGAAAACACAAGCATACATGGGGCATAAAAATGGGTCAAGAAGGTGGGCTTACCGATTTCCAGTTCGCGACCATTTTTGGACCCCATTCACCCATTGTGTGGAAAGAAAGTGAAGATGATAATTCTTTCAGAAAACATCTGGCACTCTCAGAAGTACGAGATCAAAGAGTAGCGAAGCAAAAACTACTCTGTCCGCATCTCAAGGGCCACGGAAGTATTCCAAAGGCACTGCCAAGCCGCAGCTGCAGTTTGCCAATTGCATTGACAACAGCAACGGACCGTTTGTCTCCAAACTCAAGTTTAAGCATCACAGCAGACAATCAGCTGGAAGTGCGTAGAAGTATTTTTGTTGTAGTTTATGTCATTGCAATGTCGTGGCTGCTTTTAGCAAACCTGAGCGTCATTGACGTCGAGGACTCAACGATTAGGAACTGGGGTAGCGATGCTGCTGAGTAAGTCTACTATGTAGTCAAGTGAAGGGAGAGAATAGTACGTAGTTGTATCAGGAGCGATATTGTAATAAAAGCTCCGAGTACAATTGGTAAAGAAGCATTTCCAGTCTCGGAGAGTGGCGTAACTGCAATTTTGTAGAGTTCGTCATCCATATCAGTACGAACTGGAACATTTCCAGCCAACTGCAGCCTCACTGATTAGAGCAGAAGAAAGGGTACGTATTTATCAAGTACAAAGTAGAAAAAACTTTGTGCCCGTATTTCAGAAGCCTGAATCGTTGGACCAGACCACACTTTCAATAGTTCGCACAAAGAAAGAGTTAGAAGGATTGGTCGGTTTACTGAACGGACAGACCGAGTTCGCAGTTGACATCGAGGTGCTTTTTTCTGTCGTCAGTGTATTGTATGAGCGTTGAGGTCTTTGTCAGGCTCACGATTACCGGTCCTTTCTGGGCCTGACTTGCCTGATCCAGATTTCGACGCGCGATCAAGACTACATAATCGACCCTTTTCCCATCTGGACGCACGTGCATCTACTGAATGAACCGTTTACTGATCCGAGCATCGTAAAGGTATCTATGCAAAAAATTACTTGTTACCGCAAAATGCATTTACAGGTTTTTCACGGCGCTGACTCTGATGTTGAGTGGTTGCAGCGAGATTTCGGGGTTTATCTGGTCAACCTCTTCGACACCTATCACGCCATGCGTGCCTTGAATTTCCCGCGCTTCTCGCTGCAATTTCTAGTACAGACGTTCTGCGATGTGCAGTTGCGCAAGGAGTACCAGCGAGCTGACTGGAGGATACGGTATATCTTGGCCTTACAACGTCCTCACTGTAGATTTACGAATTGCCCTGTAGGCCTCTACCCGACGATTACGTAGAATACGCTCGTTCTGATTCGCATTACCTTCTTTACTGTTTCGATTTGCTGCGAAATAGACTCTTGGACAAGGGAGAGGAAACTCTACTACGCAAGGTGTTTGCATCTTCACGCGACGTTTGTCTCAAGGTTAGCTAACTGAGCTTTGAACCTGTATCCCTGATTGCTGTTTCAGTCTTATGAAAAGCCGGTGCACACTGCTGATTCCGGCCGGAAGTTGTTCGAGCGTGTGGTCAACAGTCTCAACAACCGTCAGTTGAGTGCGTTGCAGTCGCTGGTGGAGTGGCGCGACAAAACGGCGCGCGCCGAGGATGAAAGTCTCAACTATGTTCTGCCCGACCACATGTTGCTGCAGATGGCCGACGTGCTCCCCAAGTAGGTAGACGGTTGGTTGGTTTTTTTTGTAGAGACCGAGTTCAGGGAAACTCAGGGCATTCTGGCCTGTTGCAATCCGGTGCCGGCCTTGGTGCGAAGAGAGATTCATGAATTGCATCGAATGATCATGACGGCCCGAGAACAACCACTTCTAGCCAAGGTAGCGCTACTTTGTAGCCGTTTGTCTTTTGCCACCTACGTACATGCCGTATGTCCGGCAACTCCTGACTGTTACAGTCAGACACTTAACGCCGTTTATGGTACCGGTACCTAGGGTAGTGGTACCATATATGGTACCACCACGTTGGGGGCCTGCGGTGGTACCAAATAAGGTACCTCTACCCGTGGCCATGGGTGCCGCTACCATATATGGTAGTGGTACCGTGGTACCATATATGGTAGTGGCACCCATGGCCATGGGTAGAGGTACCATATATGGTACCACTGCCCTAGGTACCGGTACCATATATGGTGTCCGTACCATAAACGGCGCTAAGTGCCTGACTGTGTTATTAATTAGCGATCGATCGGAATTCTGGTTCCGGTCAATCGCTAACTGTTTTATGTGCACTTGTACTGCACAAGCAATGTGGCAGTTTTGTAGAAACAAGAGATCGTTGATACAGTAGCACTCCGACGGCGGGAGTCGACTGCTTGGCTGAGACAACTGCATGATTTCAGTCATTCGCGCGAGGTCGAAGAGATCATGCCTCTCTGGCAGAGACTGCAGCATGGTTCTGGAATTGCCAGTTACTTTTCAGTTAATCCTATCCACTTTTAGTTAACCAACTAATAGGCAAGTTCAACGGTCACTGTTCGATTGAAATCTTCGATTTGGATGACACAGCCGGCAATCTGTCGAACGCTGAAATTTCGAGCAGCGCAATCGATGAGTGGATTTCGCCGTACGAACAGTTTTTGCTGGGCAGAGAGGAAGCGGAAAAACAGAGCGCGTTGAAACGGTCTGCAGTTCCGTGTACAGTACATAGGCTCAAGTTAGTTTTGTTTCAGTAAACTGGAAGACAAACAACAAGAGCCAGCCAAAAAGCAGAAATACTCACACAAGGATCCTTCGACTGGCGCTGGCACTCTTGCTCGCATTCAGAGCGGCACTTCGGATCAATCTGTGCCTTCCTCATCAGCTGCCACTGCCGATATTGAATCTGTGCTGACTGCTAAGCGCAAAAGAAAGAGAAAGGTAAGAGTTTGGTCTTAGTAGTGCTGTCGAACTGTTCTGCTAACATTTGAGAGGCAGCTGAAGCCGGACATGCCGATATCTGGTGGGGAATCTTCGGTGCAGCCGTTCGACTACGCGCAGCAGAGCAAGGACATGTTTAGCGGTGACTAATGATGCTATTTTGTTCTCCGAATGGTTGTTTTTCAGATGTGTCTGGCGCCACGTCTAAGAAGGACATTTTCGATCCCAACAACTCGCTGCTGCCACCGGGTCTGCGCGGTGCGCCGGCGAGCAAGAAGAAGAGCGCCAAGTCAAAGCCACGCGTTGGCGCCAAAAAATTCGGCCGCCGCCTCGCTTCTAAAACGTCGTCGTTTTAGGCTAGAAAAGCGTGTATGAAATTGATCGGTGCGCCGCCTAAGCGTGATTGCTTCATCTGATTATACTGCAAATGCGATTGGCAAGAATAGAATGAAATTTTCGGGTCTCCTAAGCTTTCGACGATTAGAAGTGATTGATGGCAGGCTTGAAAAGCGTTTCCTTCCGCTCTCCTCGCACGTTTAACGCCACCGCGCTTTCTTTACCTACTGTAACTGCGTCCTTTTACCTTCCTACTGGCCTTTAGTTTTTGCCTCATCGGTTTTTTCGTAGCCGCACTGCGCGCCCTTTTCTGACGATAGGCTGATGGGACTCGTACGGGGGTGTGAAATGGGCCACAACGCCTGATCGTACCACTTCGGCCCCCCTCACATCGTATCGTTTCGATAGCACTCGTAACAGTCAGTCATTTCTCGACGATATAATGGTACCTGTCTGGCTTTCTATGTTATACACGTTTTGGCACGGTAAGTGCTGTAGTAGGAATGCAATCGAAATTTTAGGGCCCAATCCGTTTTTTGGGTAAGAAAAATAGCCTGAACTCAAATTTGACATTTTGGGCTCTTTTTTATTAGTTTTCCTTATTCAGAGTGAGTTTTAATGTTTTTCTGGTATACCCGTTATTTTTTAACAAAGTCAAAGAAAACCAATCGAAAAGCTATTAATTTGTCTTGTCGAAGTGTTAGAAAATAACCATAAAAACACAATTCATTCTTAACTATATGAAATCAAAAGTCAATACACAAAAAATGCTCTCTGCATTATTAACAGTTCTTTTCTTTAGAAAGTCTGGTCTGCCTGGCCCGGCGTTAGGGAGACGAATTTCTGGATTACCCGAAAAAACGAGGATATATCCGAGAATGGGTCAAATATATCTGAAAAAATACGAAAATAGGTTATGCAGAGAAAATGCCCAAAATTTGGCATTTTTGGTGTTTAGCAAACAGGAAAATTAGCTAAATTTTGAAGGAAATACGTGATTCTTATGCATTTGTTTGTCAGATATCATCTGAAAATAAAAAATGTAATACAATTTTCCTCGCAGATGTATATTCCTACTGCTCAATATTTTTTAATTCGTAGTTACGTCTATTAAAAATTTTAAACTTGATTGCCACAGAAACTACTTCGGATCCCATCCCACACCGGTACTGCTGTATAAAGCTGTAACAGTGGATGGGTTTTATCTTGAAAGTCAATCTTTCGTCGTTCGAATAGTTAAATTTCCGCTGAAAGTAACTTGTTAAATATGATCCGACCGAGAACGTATTTATGTTATCCAACACACGGTTTTGAAAAATCCGGAATATCCGAAAATCCAAATGTCAAAATGGGAAAAGGTTAAAATCTTGATCCAGAAATTCATGTCACTAGCCGGCATATCTCTATGCTGTACCATACTGCTGGTACTGCCCAGACATGGGCTAGCATTTCGGCTGATGGGGGGTAGAATTTTCAATTCCTGAGGGGGGCTGATGAGGGGTAGGAGCGCCTGATGGGGGGCTGAGGGGGTGGTAAGCCAAAAAGTCCGATTTTTGGGGAAAATCAGGTTTTTTGGCTTATTTTTCATTAAAATAAGTTAAAATTAGCTATTCTAGGCTCATTTACGCCTATTCCAGGCATATTTTTATCATAATTTTCTATACAAAATTCTTCCCAAAAATTCCTGATGGGGTAGCGGCCGGCTGATGGCGGGTAGATCAGAGCCTGATGGGGGGCCAACCCCCCCCCCCCTCAGCCCCCCCTTTGCCCATGTCTGGTACTGCCACGGTGGCCCGATCGATCCGATACAGATCACAATCATAGCACCAGGACATGGGGTATCCCCCGAGACGATTTTTTCGACCCCTCCAATTTCCTTGCAGGTAATTTTTTCGGCAAATTTTAAAATTTTTTGATATTCCAGGCCCTAAAATTACTAAAATCGCCTACAAAGCAGCGCCTATTAGTATTTCAGCCCAAATTGCCGATTTTTCCCTAATTTTAGCCGAAAATTGCGATTTTGAGGGTTTTTAATATCTAACCCCCTGGCCGGCGCCGCAGCCCAACCCCCTCCCATCGGAGGATGAATCACGTGTTACATGGTATGAAGCGAAGTGCTCAGATAAGAGTCCCAAATATGGTGATACTAAGTGATATCAGTACCATAACTTCGTGACGCCATGTATGTGTGTATACGGTACTGGTTCCACAGCTTGGGGCCTCGATCGCGCTTAGGTTGTTCTTGCCAGGTGACCGTTCTTGGCTTACTACCGGTTTCGCCCACGGAGGTTTTCCAAAATTCCAAGCCGGTTAAGTAGCGGTCGGTGCCACACTGTATGTGGAAAAAGCTCACTGTTAATCGGCTGACAGGGTTTGCATGTCAACCATCTGTACAGATCGCAATCGCTCTGTACTGTACGTATGGTTGAGGAGTGTAGTGATTGATTGCGCGTGCTTGTTCATGTGAAATGGAGTGTAGTTGGCCGTGCTGCCATTGTCAGGCTGCGTGGTTAAAATTAGCAAGCAGACTAGGTTGTCTGATTTAGGCAGCGCTCTGCAAGCTGTATTGAGAGGCCCAGCCGTTTAGGTGGAATTTGTAAGCCCTGTGCTGAGCGTTTATTGAATTTGGCCTACCGAAGACAACGTGTAATAGCACCATTATTATCCCGAACAGCCACTTATGGCTGCCGTCAATAGGTGTCGCTTCCACGCACTCACGTACAAACCAATTGCTGAGCTTGCCTTACTACCGGGTTTCCCTTCACTATGCACAGTGCACGCTCATACATAGTTGTCAGGGAGGGGCAGTAGGTTGATTTCCAAAAAAAGTAGCCAAATCTCTATAAAATTGTCGACATTTTCGACGAGGGCTTATTTGGCGTCCGAGGGGGGCCCGCAAGGGCCTATCGCCCATATACGTATGTGCATGCATTCACCTGTTATACCGGCGCACTATTACTGGATTCGTACCGTTAGTCATGGCAGGTCGTAAAATAGTCAGAAAATAACCACTTATTGAATGGTTAGGATATTCGGCCAAGCCAAGCGGCAGGCCAACGTGTGTTAGAAGGGGGCAGTGTCTACTGGACTGGACAAAGCTGAATTTGAGCTGTTCGTGACTCGATTACACTTTGCAAGTAGATTAGCCTTTGTGCGGGTTGATCCTTCAATTTGCGTCGGTGGTTTTCCCAAGAAACTGGTGCATTTTAGCATTCAATTAGAGGCGGCCGGTCGTTCTATTCGACGCCGCAGGCACGGCGCTGATTGTTGCGAGTGATCTGCGATGCATTCCAAAGAAGCGCTGAAAAAATCGCGACAGCCTCGCCACCGCGTTTTATTGCGCCGCCCGCCGGGATTACAGCCTTCCAATCGAAGCGGCTGCTGCTGATGCTTATGGCAGTTGCATTTTATTGTCGACCGATGATCGTTTGCCGCTGCTGAACCAACAACAACATGTCGCTGAACGCTACCTGGCCTTCGCTCTACTACAACGCCTCCACTCGCCAGCTCTACTCCAGATGGATCTTTCTGCCTTACATGCTCACCCTGGCCGCAATCTTCATTCAGAGTCTGATCGGAATAGTCGGCAACGTGTTGTTGCTCTGCGCACTGTCGCGCACCGTTCTCATTCACGTCAATGTGAGGTTTTATCTGGCCAGCATCAGTATGGCGTCGGTCCTGTTTTGCCTCTACTTTGTGGTCTGGGCTTTGATCAATGTGGTGCTTGCTCCGGACATTTGGAACGAACCATCCAACGCACTCAACTGCGCCCTTCAGGAGATGCCGCTCAGTCTGGGCTTGTTAGTGCAGTTCTATTCGGTGGTCGGATTGGGACTGGAACGACTGGCCGCCACCAAATGGACCAACGCCAGACACCAATTGGGAAAGTTTTTGGCTGCTGTCTTGTGGCTGGTCGCTGCAGCCATCTGTGTAATCAGTGTGCTAAACAGCAGGTACCAATTCTATTTGCTTTATGCAAATTTATGACCAAACACTTGACAGCTTCCCTTTACGACCGTTTTGGGATGCATGCAAATTTCGCTCTTTCAATTGATGGCCAATCGAATTTGCAATTTGATTGTGAAGCGCTACAGTATACGGTTAAAGTAAACTTGCTTTTTAGACACCTGGAACCGATATTTTACTGCGCACTGGCGCTTTTTGTCACAAGCGACTGGATGCTTTACTTCGTGGCCACGACCACTCTGGCAGGAGACGCAATGGCGTTGGCACTCTATTACTACATCTTTCGATACAATCGACAGACTCTGAGTGTGTTGGCAGTGAACCAAGCGAAGAGCACGCTGCGCTCGCGTTATCAGATCCGTCGGAATCTCGAAATCACACAGATGCTCTTTCCGTCCGTGCTCTTACACGGCGCAGTGCACTGTCTGGTGGTGCCGGTGGCGCTTTTGATCCACAGCTACCGGTTCCAGTTCCGTCCGTTCGCTGTGCTCATCGTAAACTGTCAGTGCATGGTAATACTAATGCACGCAGTGGTGCATCCGCTGCTTTGTTTCCGCGCTTCACAAGTGTTGCTGAAAACGCTGCGAAGTTCGGTGCGCAATGCTGGACTGGTTCCGACTGTGCAGACGGACTTTACAGAACAAACTGAAGAAGCAGCCAGCTCGCAGCCGTTGGAGCAGCCGGTTGTCACCGACAGCCATCATATGACGTTCGAGGAGCACGAGAAGATCTTGCTGCAGGCCTGGAGTGGTCAGCTGTGTCCCACTCGCAAAATGTCACTGTTGTCTGTTAAGTCTGGCTACGATTTGATGGGCCAGCCGACTCGCAAAACTTCGCTTTTGTCTGTTAAGTCGCTTTCAGCTCATTCTGAACAGCCAAATTCCTCTGCGTCTGATTGATACAACACAACGTCTACAGTATGCCTGATTGATTGGTGTGCTGCAGTGGCGTACCCAGGATTTTGCAAAGGGGCGTAAAATTTTGAAGTTGCCTGGTTGGGCCGCTGCCCAACAAGGGCGAGAAAATTTCGCAAAAACGTGTTTAAAAAGCATTCTGCGCTTAAAATTAACAGAAATTACAAGTTTTATTAGTTTAAAGTGGCCTGGTTGGTTGGGCTTCTGCCCGACCAGGGTGAAAAGTTTTTGAAAATTTAGCCTTCGGAAACGCATTTAAAAGGTATTCTGAGCGTAAAATAGAGAGTTT